>JAQQSO010000318.1:0-59890 GCA_028658305.1 Pachyuromys duprasi | reverse complement strand
TGCGTCGTTCTTGCTGGCGAGACGGTAACGCGAGCAACAAGCACGTAAATACATTAACATTTCTGAGCATTGTTGCTGCTTCCTAGCTGTGGATGTAATGTAACCAGCGGCTTCATGCTCCTGCCTCATGTTTTCCCCTGATCATGAACTGTGCTGTCAAACTGTGAGCCAAATGCAACCTCTCTAAGTAAAAACATTTCCTATTATTTGATACGTTATTGGTTAAACGTCTATTTTTTCAGTTTAGTTTGCTTTCCAGACACATGTATTCACCTGGGCACACACATGCACACTTGAGGGCAAGAGCATTCACAATTGAGACCTGCCAGTCCGGTCCCCTTCAAACTTAATGTACCTTCCCACTTTCCTCTCCTCTCATTTTTTAAAATTATGGTAAATGTACATAACACACAATTGTTTTGTTTTGTGTTTTACATTTGGAGGTGGGTTTCAAGACAGGGTTTCTCTGTGTGGTCCTGGCTGTTCTGGAACTCATTTTGTAGACCAGGCTGCTGCCTTTGAATTCACAGAGCTCTGCCTGCCTCTGCTGGGATTAAAGGTATGCATCACTCTGCCTTTACTTATTTATCTCTCTATTTATTTTCTCTCTGTGTGAGAGAGTCTGTGTATAAATATGCGCCTGTGTGGAAGTCAGAGAACAACTTATGGGAGTCAGTTCTCTCCTTAACTGTGGGTCAGGGTATCAAAGTCATGTTGTAAGACTTGGTGGTACATCGTTTTATCTGCTAAGACATTTTTATGGGTGTCAAAACCCCAAGACATCAAGATTTAGAGGAGCACACGATCAGGCCAGAGGCACTTAGGTGACCCGACCCGCAGGTCAGTCGAAGGAGACCCTAAGAGAGAGGGTGAGAATGGGGTGGGGCAAGAGACGGGAGAAAGGGAGACCACGACAGGCTGTCTGATCAAGGTCCTCGGTTTATTCAAATTTTTCAGACAACTTATAGGGAGAAGGCAGGGCAGAAGGAATGTTATTACCTTTGCTAGGGTTGCTAAGTGACCAGGATGACCCACCAGAGGAGTCACAAGATGTGATAATGACAGTTATTAGGAAAGTTCTGCGGAAGAGTTACTTTGGAAGCCCCGAAGTGGAGGAGGGTTTAAGGTATCTCAGGAAGGTGATCTTATCGCAAGCCCTACGTCAGCTAGGAATGCACTGTTGTATCCAGGCAGTAAGCCATTAAACCAGGTCAGGCCAGATGTCAAGAATTCGGGGGGCCAGCAAGGTGCCAGAAGGCTCCCCACACTTAGGGAAAGCAGTAGTCCTGGGGCAATGTGGAGAGAAGTAAGCCGGGTCCTGGGTGATATGAGGTAGCCCTACTGATCCTGCATCTCTTCTTGGCTACAGGAACATGCCATGTCCAGCCTCCCTCAGGACATGATCCAGTCAGGTCAGCTACCAAAGGATGGGAGCAATTTTTGAAACACCCTGTCCCTGTGGCTCTGTCCCCAGCATGTGCAGAGGTGGTTGAGCACGCACGGTGTTTGTTACCGCACTAGCTAGTCACAGGGCCAAATCCTGCCCCTCGATTCTGTGACTGTAGTCACACCTCCAGGGCTCAGAAAAGGCCTTCACTTCTTTATGATTTTGCTTTTTATGTGTTTACTTCTGTAAAAACCTCAAACCCTGTCTAACCTAGCCTGCTAGAACAAGGTAATAATGTTTTGGCCAACCCAAGGTGCCTTGAAACCCAGAGAGCTGTCCTTCCAACCTCAGTAGATGATCCAAAGAGTCACAAGCTAAATAAACTTTTTAACTTTGTGTTGCTTTTATACATTACGTTAGTGTTAGATAAAGGACACTTCAGGGAGCATGGATAACAGAGAGTAGCCATCGATAACTCCCCACCACACACACACACACAAACAGATTTACTCAGATATGCTTGAGAGTTAGGGTTAGTGTTTTGCCCCTGAAGGGGCTGGGTTTGCTTGTCACCACTACAGAAGCAATCAGATCCTGCCTGGTGCACACAGGAGAGGGATCACAGGCCCCCTTCCAGAGCAGAGGTGAGGACATACTTAAAGTGTATCATTGGAGATTTTCTTAGTCTTGAGATATTAGTGAAGAAGGACTCGCCGGTCTTCTGGAAGGCCATGCCCTGATAGAGAGCCAGGGCTGCGTACTGCAGCATGCTGGTGGTAAGGACCACGTCACTGAAGCCCTGTGCTTCCGCAAACTGGAGGACAGTCCTGACCATAGCTTTCCCTATCCCCTGTCTGCGGTGCTCAGAGGACACAGAGAGGTGATGTAACCGCAGCTGCTTCTTCGGCAGGAGGGGATCCTCCACTGGCAAGGCAGCCACCATGCCCACTATCTGACCTCCAGACTCGGCAACCCAGAAGCAGGAGTCACGAGAGCTCAAGTAGGTCGTGGTGATGTCAGCCATGTCTGTGTGCAAACACATGACCATATACTTTTCCCACGTGTATTTTGCAAGGAGCCACAGGGAAACAAAGAGGGAAAGGCTGGACAGAAGAACCAGGAACCAGGAGCCTGAGGCCAAGAATAGAGTAAGAGGCACCCCAAGTAAGAGCAGGAGGGTTCTGGGCAGCAACAGCATGTGGCAGAAGGTGGCAGGGATGTGCTCCTGCATGCCCCTGGAGAACAAGTCCACCACGCTCTTGTGGTCACTGTCCTGGTATTTGCGAATCTGATAAAGAGCCATGGGAGACTTCTGGATCTCAGACCTCAAAGGCCAAAGACATATCTCTGACAGTGTTTTCCCTGTGATCCTGCAGAAGAAAGAAGAAACCATGCAGTTCCCCCAGCCAAATTCCCAGCTTGCCAGTAGCCTGCTCAAGTGTCTGAGTGAGTGTGTGTGTGTGTGTGTGTGTGTGTGTGTGTGTGTGTGTGTGTGTAGGTATGAAGGAGCCATCACAGGAAGAAAGCAAAATGCCAGACACACTAGTTGGGATACTAATTTCTCTCCCTATCTAAATGTGACACTGGCTATGCTACTTAATCTCTCTGGACCTGTTTCTTCATCTGCAGAACAGGACAAAGAAACACGTGCTCCTAGGCTCTCCTGGAAGCATGGTGGCCCCCTTCTCTCCAACTTTCCTGGCCCCATTATTAAATTTCTTGGAGCATTGAGCTAGTACTGGTGGCAGCCATTCTTCATGTCCAACCCCTTTGATCACTCTTTCTCCAGAGTCTGTACATTGCAAATCCAAAATTTCCAAGAACAAGTTTCAACAAAGCCACTGCCCCTTAACTCTCAATATTTAGACTTTTGAGAAAAGCCAATCAAGAAGGCCCTGTTACTCCAGACAAATGCAGAGACCCTCTAGCATTGTCCCCAAGACAACTCACCTGGTTGCTCAGTGCTAAGGGTCTAATTCAGCCTGAGTGCCATGCTTGTGACTGATAGTCAAACTAATCTGTGACCTACCCTTTATGAAAGCAGCAGACTTGGTAGAAACCTCATTGGCTGGAAGCTGCATGTTTGATAATCATAAACCACACAGAATCAAGGAACTCAGCTGTGAAGAGGGACATTCAGTTCCAGTCAACTTTGTGACCCCTCACGGAATAAACCTGGAAGGGAATCAGGATCTCAGATGGTTCAGGGTCATAACTCTCATGGTGGGGGACCAGCACCGCATCTCTGTATCCACTCCCAGATGCAGCAGCTCTCTCCAGCCCCTCAGCCCTCCCTGAGGCCCGCTCTGGTTCCTTCCCCCCTGTTCTACTGAACCCAGGGAACCTGACCCTCCTCTTGAGCTTGCTTGTCACAAGCAGGAGCTCACACATACTAGCTTGAGAACAAGTGCTGCCGTTGCTGGGCTTCTCCCCGCCTAAGCTGCACCTGCCCTGGTGCTCTTTACTGACTTACCTACCTCTTCCTTAGCCATTGTGCTGCTGCGTCTGCCATGCTGAGTCTTCTCAGGCCCTAGCCACTCAGAGAGACACCCTTCTGTGTAAAAATGTCCCCCTGGAAGAGATGCCCCACCTATGCCCCAGCTCACAGCTTTCTGCACAGGGTATAGCCAATATTTGTCTGCAGCATTTAGATGGGAGGTGGGAAGACTAAACTAGGAGTGCCCTCCCTCTTATTCATGGGGGTAGAATGACAGAGGTCCATTCTCCAAATACAAGTCAAGGTCAGTAGACAATCTCAGGGCACTGCAATGGTGTATGTGTGTTAAGGACACAGGGCCCGCTTTCCAATGGCTGGTACAAATAAGCGGGTGTGTGTGTGTGTGTGTGTGTGTGTGTGTGTGTTACATAACCTTCTTACATAACCTTTCTTGGCAGCAAAGATGAAAACCTAGAGGGATCAAGGAGCAGCAGCCAGAGCAGGACCGCTCCCACAGTGAACCAGGCAGAGGCAGGACAAGATTGTGGTGACCTTTTGGCAAGATGAGGTTCCAGTTGGGTCTTTGGTGAGTATTAGTAGCTTCAGGGCACACATCCTGGAGATTCTTCTCCGTGACCAGCCAGCTTTCTTTGCTGAGTCATTCCTCAGATGAGGAACTGGTTGACATGAGTCTGGGTGGAGGGAGACAACCCGCACAACATTCCTGGAATTTACCAACACATCCCTGTCTTTGTGCACAGGTCAGCAGAGTAGAGGACATTCACAGCGATGTGGGCCCATCCTTCCTCAGGCCTTGCAGTCTGGCCCTCAGTCTCCATCCCCAGAGCAGAAGCTTCCAGAAAAATGCTTCCAGGATTGCAAAGCTCCCAAGACTCTCCTGTACTGAAGCAGGTGACACTGTTGGGAGGTGGCAGATTCTTTAGAAGACGGTACCTGTTAGGAGACTCAGTCAGTAGGGGATGTGCTAGAACACTATCCCAGATCTAGTACAGATCCATGGTGACAGAACAAAGAACTGAGGGCTCGAGATGCAGCTCAGCATTTACTACTTCTTCATAGGACCTGGGTCCAATGTCTAAAGCCACACGGTTCCAGCTGGCCCTGCCAGTTCACTTCTCCTCTGTGTCGAATGCTCTCGGTGCGGTGATGGACCTTGGCTTTAATTCTACTCAGGGAATCCCCCTTTGGAAGAAATATAGGTGTTACAATGAGAGAACAGTTCAAATCCTACTTCTATCCCTAGTTCGTAGATTCATCTCTCTGCCTCCTGCTCATGTTTTTACAATTGGGGGTCAAAGCGGCAACTGCCAGTGCGTCTGGACTCTCTAACCGAATTTGCAGGAACACAGCACCCACAGCTTGCCTCTCTAATCTCATTGATCCTGGGTATACATTTAGATTCTTCTAAATTCTCTTCTTGTTTACCGAGAGGATATCTATAAAATGTAATTTAACATCTTCGCAATGTAAAGCCTTGTAGCATTTTGTCCACTGACAACGCTTTGGTAGCTGACATTTATCGAGGGCTAAACATTCTCATCAAAGCAGAGGTTTTCTATTTGATTGGGTTACATAACCTTGTAGTTCTCCTCCTGCCTGGGGGCTGCTTCCCAGCAGCCCACGAAGTCAGGAGGGGCAGAGGACAACAAGAAGTGTGCCATGGCTGGCGAAAACTGTACAGGGATCGCACACCTGGGAAACAGCTATATACCCCTAGGGGAGTGGGTAGGTGGCTTCAAGAACAGGTGTACATAATTTGTTGGAACTAGGCACTTTGCATCATACAGCACACTCCTATCATAAGAGTAGAATGTCAGTGCTTAATTGACATATAGGCTCAGGGAGGGGAGAACTAGCAGGGAGCTGTGTCAGAGGCCATATAATCAAGTGTGGGTACAGAGACACTTTCCAGATTAAGTCAGGCAGAGAGCCATGGACTCTGCTGAGGGCTCATAATGGCTGTCTGGTCCAGGCAAGAACTGCAACCTCAACCAGCAGGGTACCTCCAACATCCACTGTGTGCAGCCCTTGATGCATCTGATTTTAGGCATATACACAATCAGTTATGTATGTGCATAAGATGGTAATTAGGGAGTTCTCTCTAAAAGTTCACTTACATGACAAAGTTTGTCTTATTGTGTTTGAATTGACCCCCTCTCCCTTATGCAGTATACATCTCAGAATATAGTGCAATATGGTGCAATCTATGAAAGCGAAGTCATTAACGGGAATTAGGGGTAGTGGAATTTATTGCATCACTTAGAGTAAGGTATATGTTCATCTCAATGTGAGTAGGGGTCTTAGGTTGCCACATGTTAGGAGAGGCCATACATGCACAATGCACATTGGTGAGTATCCCAGACTGCCAAGAGCATTGTTAGAAGGAAGATATACGTATATTCCAAACCAAGTGGAGTCCCAAGTTGCTAAGCTGCTCCCTATGCTTACACACCTCAATAGAAATGATCATAGAAAAGCTTATTATGGTGTCTTGGTGTTGGATGCTCCAGGGATAGGACTATGTTTTTCCAGAGACGTAAGAAACAAGAAACGTAGCTCAGAGCAGCCATGCTGAATTCAATAAGGATGAAGAGATGCAAGGTAACACCAGGAAAGCATCCCACAGATGAGCCAAATGTCTCATGCAGAATGGCTGTGGACCGTGGAGGTTCTGTGCCGGACACACAAAATTCCTGACACTACACACCCAACACGGCTCTTTGAGGAAACAATTGATCAAAAGCATTCTTTGTTGTATTAAACATAAAGGTATTTTTATATTGCATTAAACCACATGAAATGTTTGAATGCCAACTTAGCTGCTGGGTCATCAGAACAACTGGGACTTTCTTAGAGAGATGGACGGCAGTGAACCTGCAGAGATCTTGCACACCGGGAGCAAACAAAGCTTCATTATGTAGTTTTAACATTATAGTGTCTGGGAGGTTTTTTTTAAAGTATCTGGAAAAACAAGGAAAATAGAAGCAATATGATTCTAATGAAGGTACCTGTGTGGGTACTCCCCACACAGAAAAGGTACTCCCAAGAGCCACAGTGTGAAGACTGGGTTAGCTTCCTATGCATTGCTGGCCAGGGAAGTCTCTGAATCCCTATGCAAGACAGGCTATCGGGAGCTGGAGAGATGTCTCAGGGGTTCAGAGCACTTGTTCTTGCAGGGGACCTGGGTTCTGTACACAGCACCCATATGGCAGCTCACAACCTCTTCTGACCTCTGAGACACCAGCAACACATCTGGTATGCACACATACACAAAGGCAAAGCACTCACATACACAAAAATAAGTAATCTAAGAATATTTTTTTTAAGATAAGCTACTGTCATTGCTGTTTGTTTGGCTGCATGTCAAAACTAGATGGTAAGCCACTGTATACCTCCATGTATACTGTGTGTTTTGGCTACAGAACATGGGAAAATAAAGCTGGGAATAAGTTGAAAACTCCCTCCCTTCTAGATTTCATTTCCAGAGCCGAGCTCTGCAGGCTGCTGGAGGGATGTTGTTACAGATAATTCTGTTACAACATATCGGAAAGGATGTGGGGGAGATCTGGCTGTGACATCTGTCACCTCATTGATCACCAGGGTTGATTCGGCTGATCTGGCTGGCTAGGCAGGTGTGCCCTTCCTCCCTCACCACTCCATGTGTGTCCCTCCCGAAGCTGCGCTTGGTGAAAGAGGGCTACCTTCCCGGAACAGAGGAGGACCGCTGTTCGGTCAAGAGTATACGAGTAGCTGCGCTCCCCTGCTAGAACCTCCAAACAACATATCGGGATAGGCTTGATTGTGGCTCAGAGGATAAGAGCACTGTCTGTTCTTCCAGCGGTCTTGAGTTCAATTCCCAGGGAACCAAGTGGTGGCGCCCAAGCTACCGTTATCTGAGAGGAGGGAGCCCCACTTGAGAAAATGCACCTGGGCTCCTGGGTCCTGGAATTTATAAGAAAGCAGCTGAGCAAGCCAAAAGGAGCCAGGCAGTAAGCAGTGCCCCTCCCTGGCCTCCGCGTAGGCCCCCGCCTCCAGGTTCCCACTTCTTGGGTTGAATCCCTGCCTTGGCTTCCCTCAGTGGACTGTGACATATAAGCCAAATAAACCCTCTCCTCCTCGAGTTGCTCTTGGGCATAGTATTTTGTCACAGCGACAGTAACCCTAACTGAGACAGTGTGATAATGCCATAGTTGTTATGGATACAACCAGCTTTTAAAAAAAATTATTATTATATTTAAGCCAGAGTTCATGAGAGAGAACTCATTCATGGCAGTGTGAGTAGTCTGGAACCTTTGATGCAGTAGTCATTGCAGGGATTCTGCACAGCTCGAGTGTGGCAAGCATGCCTCGGGAGGCCTTACCCTTCTCTCCATCCCCCCTGCCTCGCTAAAAACCATTAGATTACACTCTCAAAGCTAGTCACCAAGGTCCATTCCCTTATTTGTCCAGTTCCTCCTCCTAAGGCTGACTATCAAGGTCCAACTATGAAAGTATTGAAGTCTACGAACCAAAAGCCCCCTTTGGCCACCTAATTAATATGCTCAATTAAAATTAAACATCTCATCCTAACACGGGTTTCCCTTTTTACCTTTCTTGCTTGCTTGCTTGCTTTTCTTTTTTCAATTCAGGGTTTCTCTGTGTAGCCTTGACTGTCCTGGAGTCACTTTGTAGACCAGGCTAGCCCCAAACTCAATGAGCTATGCCTGCCTCTGCCTCTGCCTTCAAGAGTGCTGGGATTACAGGAAACCCCACCATGCCCAGCCCCCCTTTAACTTTATAAACTGCAATTTGCCTACAGGCCATGTCTGTCTCCTCTCTATCCAGAGACAGTCCCTTGTTCCATCCCCCAAACTTCAGGGACAGATACCTCTTACCCCCACCCACTTAGCCCTTTTCTCCTCTCTCCTTTGTTCCCTTCCCCTTCTCCCTAGTTCCCTAGATCCGGTTTTTTGTTTGTTTGTTTGTTTGTTTGTTTTGCCCCTTATACCTGCCGTCTGTCCCTCTGGGGTAAATCCCCTTTGTGTTGAGAACTTGGTCTTGGGGGTTTTGAGCCAACTTTGAGGTTCCCTCCAGTCATAGACTGTAGTATTGTTGTTTTGTTGTTATTAGAAGGAGGCTATTGTTGTTTTGTTGTTATTAGATGGATGTTGTATGCTTATAAATTGCCTTCTAAACATTCGTGTCCGTAGCCGTAGACGTTGTTGTTGCTGTGGCAGTGGTGACAGCGAGGACTCATAACCAGACAGACTACTGAGAACGAGCTTCTTTGGCTGTTGACATCTATGTCACCTTGTATGTAGTTCCAGAAACATTAAAGGAGAGTGAGCTGATAGAAAGGACTGGACGAAGGGGTTAATGCTGTGTAGTTTCCCCTCCAGACTGAAATACTCCTTTGTGAAAATAAAGGAGGGCTCGTGAAACTCTCAAGGAGTCCACAAGGTTCACAGAGTCCTCCCAGAGCTTATGCAAGCAGTGAACAGTTAGTGCTAGGAGGAAGACTCTTCAAGGCAGGGTGTACTGAAGAGTCTGGTGACGAAGCACGTATAAATCACCCTGGTAGAGCTGGCTTCTGGTGTCTATGCTCTCGGAGTCTTCTTTCTATGCGCATGTCAGTAGCCCCTCGTGGGTGCTCCATGAATAATCTCAGTAAGCTCATCAGAGTAGACTGTGGTCTATCTGGGGGAGAGATGTTGGTTTCATGTTTCCACAGAAGACATCAAACAACAGGAGCATCTTTGGCTTAGTGGAGCTCTGTCACTGATGGGCTGAGCTTTGTGAATACCTCGTGAGGTGTTCCTACCTGCCGAGGACTTCTGCTCATCTCCCAATGACAATTTTTCTTGTCCTGTTGGCCCTCTCTGCATATGCCATCTGGCTCCCAGTGTCCTGATCCCATATGTGCTTTGGAAGACAAATGCTATTTCCTTGCTATTGTCTATATGTCAGGAAGTACAGGGAACTGGTTAGGGAAACTGGTATGATATAAATATTACACACCGCACAACAGGTGTGGTACAAGGGCAGAGGAGAGAAGGAGAGGGTTATTGTCTGAGTTATCCATGAGAGAGACAGTATGGGAGAGCAAAATGGGGAGGGAGGGAGACACGCAGAGGGATAGACAGAGGGACATGCAGAGAATACAAGAGAGGTCAGCCGGGTGGTGGCCGCTGCCTTTGTGACATCAGGTCGCTGAGCAACCTAGAGGCAGACAAGAGGGCTGCCTATATGCTAACAGAACCTCCCCTATTGTCTTGTCCTGGGACCCTCTAGACCTGGCCTTGCTGCACAGGGAAAGCTGGTACAAGCCAAGAAAGAGAGACTTGTGGAGGCAAGTCTAGTGCCTTCTTGACACACAGGGCTATCTTGAAGGGTCTATTATTGAAAACTCAACTTAGAGAGGGTTCAAGTTAACACATACTTGCTGTGGACAGTGGCCTGGTTAGCATGGACAGGGAAATGGGTTTGGGCGGTTGAGTGATGACAGATAGGAGGGCATCGGGTCTGTGGAGGCACCTGTGGTGCTCAGCGACACAGCAAGGAGCAAGTGGAACGGTGTGTACGGCACACAGAGAGGCACCTGCTCCCGGGGAGCAAGCTACTTGGGCTTAGAACAACTCCATATGTTGGAAAAGAGCCATGGCTGATGAGGCCAGCTGGCAGGATAGCAGGGAGTTGTCAGTCAGATTCCCTGAGGGGACAGCTACAAGCAGGATGCGATGCCATGGCGCTGCAAGACTAGCCTTCATACTGCCTGGAAACCACAAATAAGGGGAACCTGGACAATGCTGATTGAAAGGACCCCCCTCCCCCCGTCTGGAAGTGACACAAGGAAAGACACCAGATGACACTGCATTGCGAGTGGTGAAGCTGCAAGGAAGAGAAGCAGTGTCACAGGCAGCAGTGCCGGGACACCCCTCCCCCATCCATGTGTCTGAGTCTTGCAGGATGACACGGTCAAGCTTAAGGCACCTACACTCTGAAGTTCCTGTTGCTTGGGACAGGGTCTGGAGCCAGCCTTAGTCCCAAGAGTTGTATGTCTGAGACAATCTCTGCTCACACATCCTCTTCCTGGATCTGTTTGTGTTCCCCAGAATGTGCCATGGTTGACCTCCACATGCTAATGCTGGTCCATGGGATTGTGTCTAGCCCATTCCAGTAGGGGCCACACATCCTGTTCAGGTCCTGTGAACCACTTCCACGTCATCAAGCCACCAGCCTGCTACCTTTAGGAAGGTGACTTTCACGGAAACAGTGCTGTATCGCTTCAGTTCTGTCATCCTAATATTGTCAAACAGACAGTAATCCAATGAGCATGAAACATGTGCTTTTTATTATTTGTTACAGTACAGTTAATTGGAACCTGACAGATGTGATAAGAAATAAGATCATCGTCCGTGTTCCTGAGCAGAAGGGAGAGGATATGTGAAATGAATTATAGAAAAATCCAGGAACCATGAACCCAGCATTCTGGGGTGTGAATGTTTACCTGTCCTTTGGAATACCATAGCCTCATAGAGGACCATAGCACTTTGCTGCACGATAGTGGTCTCAAGAACAACCTCACTGTAGCCCTGGTCCCGTGCAAACTGGAGGACAGTTCTGACCAGTGCTTTCGCTATCCCCTGTCCTCGATGCTGTGAGGACACAGACAGACGAAAGAGCTCCACCTGCTTCCTCCCTAATGGAGGATCCTTCACTGGCAGAGCAGCCACTGTACCTACCACCTGCCCCCCGGACTCAGCCACCCAGAAACCTGAGCCACAAACACTCAGGTAGGACCTGGTGATGTCAGCCATGTCTGTGTGTAAACACATGGCCACGTAGTTCTTGAAGGGCTGTCTGGCAAGGAGCCCAGGAGTAGGAGCAAAAGGATAACACCTACAACGGCCAGCAGCCAGGAGCCAGACACCAGAACTATGGTTAGGGGCACCCCAAGTGAGAGCAGGAGGGTTTGGGGTAGTGTCAGCAGGTAGCGGAAGGTGGTGGGGATCTGCTCCTCCATGCCGCTGGAGAACAAGTCCACAGCCTGTTTATAGTCTGTCTCCTGGAACCTGCGGATGTAATAAGGAGCCATGGAGAGATTTCTGGGTCTCAGATATCAGCAATCACAAGAGACAACCAGACCTTTTCTTCACGCCTTCTCTGAGCCCTGCAGGAGTGAGAGAGGAAGACATGTGAGTTCCCTGCACCCCTCCACCCTGCTTCCAGCCTCCCATGTAAACTTTGCTCAAGGGTGTGTCTTCTAGTAGCACTCAAGAAAAAGCAGAATATGACTAGGAAAAAGGCAATGTCTTATTAATTCCTGGGTCCTTCCCTTTTCTGGCCCTGTGATCCTGAAAGAGTTACGTAAAGTCTCAGATCCTGCTTGTCTTTCTTGTAGAACGGAGTAAATAACACCTGCTTCTGGGTTGCTTTGAGTATTTAACATGGTGATCTGTGTGCAACAAAGGCTTGCTTAGTCCCCTCCCCTCTGCCCTCCTTAACCAGTAGCTGCTTCTCCGTTATTTTGATACCTTAAGATGTCACACTGGAAGGAACATGTGGTGTCCCCACACGTGGTTTCCTCTTCAGTGTCTGCACACAGCAGAATCCCACATTCCCACAGGCAAGTTTCAGAAAACTCTCTTCCCCCTGGTTGGAAAGATTTAATCTGCCCAAAGGGCAAAAGGTCATCTCCAAACACCCACCCCTGAGTCCCCAGGAAGGTTGTTAGGCCACTGGTGCACAGAGACCTCCCACCCAGCCTTGCCTCTCTGTCCTCTAACCCCGTATCACAGAGCTGGGAGTGTTCGGCAAAGCCCCAGCCTCTAAATGGCATCCCAAGAAAATCTGCTACAGCTTGCCTCAGCTCCGGGGTGCAGACTCAGCCTGGCACCTCGTTGGCTGGCTCCTAGATAGTCATAAATCAAAGGTCAAGAGCTGGGGTATGCTAAAGGACAGAATTCTGTCCATTCATGCTGTGATCGTCATACGTTAACCTGGCGGAGAAGCAGGTTCTGGGACAGCTCTCATGGAAGGACTCCACTGCGTCCCTGATTCCCTCACCCCACACCTCCTTCCAAGCACACTTGGCTTTCCTGAAGCGCACCATGCTTCCCTGTGCACATCTGTGCATGTGCAATTCACTTGGCTCACACATCCTGAATATGGGTCTGGGATTCCAGAACCAAAAGGCAGCCCCTTACTTCTGGTCTTCTCCCTGCCCAAGCTATACGTGAACATATAAAAATAGATCCAGGCAGCCCCAACACTGTCCTCCTTTATCCTTCTCATTAGACCCTACTTGAGCCATAGTTGGGGGGTACCTGCTGGGCTGTACATGTCCTTTTCATCAGTAATGTAGCCAAGGACCTAAGGATGGGTGACAGAATACCAGAAGTGTCTGTGAGCTTCCGGAAGACATTTAATCTCAACCATTGAGACACCGAAGGGCCTCTTGTCCCAGTTTTATTTCTGTTGCTGTGGTTAACATCATGGCTGGATAACTTGGGCAGGAAAATGTTTATTTGGGTTAAACATTCCATTCACGGTCCATCACTGAAGCTAAGGCAGGAGTTAAAGTCGGCCAGGAGCCTGGAGGCAGGCACTGAAGCCCAGGGCAAGGGCAAAGATTGCTTAGTGGCTTGACCTCCATGGCTCACGCAGCTTCCTTTGTTATTCCTCTCAGCACCCCTTGCTCAAGGTGGCTGAAGGGGACCCTGCAGGTATTCAGTCAGGGAAGCAAACCCACGAAGAGATGAGAATGAAAACTTGGTTCAGATTGAGCTCGGCAACCTGGATCAGACTTGGGGAGTCTGGTGACAGGCAGTTCATTGCCAGCATATCCAAAACACAGTAAAAAAAAAAAAAAAAAATGGAAAAAGGTTTTCAGGCCACAGTCATTTCCATTCCAGCCGCACAATGAAGCATAAGGTGTGACTACTTTGTATACAAAGTTCATGTGGCCACAAAGGTGGGTTCCAGATCTACAGGGACTGGTGGGCAGATGGAGGTCCTGTGTTGAATTGCAAGTTTCCTTTCTGACATACAAAATGCCTGAGCATTGGCTGACACTGGAGCCATGTGTGCCTTGGTTGACGACAACTCTCTAAAGAACCCGAGGTGGCAGGCAACAGTGAAAAGACACCGAGACAGCAGGAGCAGCAGGGGTGGAAAAATTTTCTGCCTCTGAGTCTGCTGTGTGCATTTCTCCCCTTGACAACAGAGACTCTTCATCCAGTCCAAGGCCCTTTCGGCAGCCAGGTATGGCCAATGGAGAACAGCAGTGGGGCTGGCCCGGAACTTGTCAGAGCAGAGAGCTCACTCAAACAGTGACCATGGCAGGCATGAACGGGGCCCGGGGTTTGGCCAAGCAGCTCAAGCTAGGCACTCCCAGCTCAATGGGAGTGAGAAAATGGCAAGAAATGCTGAGAAGCTCCCCAAAATGAAGACAGCAAATGCTTTCTGGAAAAGGACTGTAGACTATAGAGAATTAACTGAATGTAACATTGCTCTTTTGAGGAAACAATTGACAAAATCTGTGGTATCTGTCTTAAGGCCATTGTGTGAAGAGACACATGATGATGGCAACTCACAAGAGGAAAGCATTTGATTGGGGCTCGCTCACAGTTTTAGAGGGTTAGTCCGTGGTCATCATGGTGGGAAGCAGACAGTCATGGTGCTGGGGCAGTAGCCGAGAGCTTTTCACCCTGATTGGAAGGCAGCAGGCGGAGAGGCAGCCTAGGCCTGGCCCGAGCTTTTGAAACCCACCTTCAGTGACCTCCCTCCTCGAACAAGGCCATACCTCCTATTCCTTCTCACACAGCTTCAGTCCCTGTCAACTAAGCGTGCACGTCTATGAGCCTCTTAGGGCCATTCTCATTCATACCTCCACAGAATCTTTCCTTACTATTATTAGACATTGCTAATTAATCTTTAGTATTTCTTTAACCATGGAATCACTACACGAGTTCTCGTGAAAGGGCCAGCAGTGAACCTTTAGCAATCTTGCACCCTCTGTAGAAATTGTTTCTTCATATAGTACTAACATTTGAGTATATTGAGAATTCGTGAAAACATCTGGAAGAACAGGAAAAACATCACTAAGAGAACATGAATGAAGGCACCTGCATGGGTAGAAAAAGAAACTCTCAGGCGTCTTAAGTTTGCTGTTCTTCCAGAGGACAGGAATCTATATCTTGGGTGGCCCGCAACAGTCTGTAACTCCAGGGAATGCATTCACACGTGCATGTATAAACACGTGTGTGCACGTGCACACACACACACATTTTTAAAGTCTTTTAAAAAACAGATGCGTGAAGGTCAGTGCAGAATTACTGAGTGCCACAGCAGGATCTGTGTGCCACGGGAAACCCTGTGAGCTCTCTAATGGGTGAGGCAGAAGAGGGTTTTAAGGGTCACAGGGAGTATTACGTAAGACAGTGAAACTGCAACTCTTGGCCACTGAGACGAAAAATCGGCTCAAGGATCAATAGTCATCATGGCACCACTCCCGTCTTAAACTGACAGTCACAAGGCAGGTGGCTTGGCAGAGATCTTCGCTGTGCAGGCTGTGGTGGCCTTTGCGCAGGGGAGGGCTCTAGCAGGATCTGTGGTGTTTCTAGCTTTAGGGTACACGACCTTGACAAATTTCCCTTATAACCAACTGGATTTCTTTACTGACTTATTTTTGGTTAGGAATTGACTTAAGTGATTCTGGTTTGATTCTGACAGTGTGTACAGAACAACTGGGATTTCCTAGCACAGTTCAGCAGGGAAGGGCATTCATAACACTGGGATGGGACCTGGCTTCAGTGCTCAGTCCGGGTCTGAGTTTCAAAGCTTAGAGTCAAATTTCAGGACTCAAATCTTGGACCAGGACATAAACCTGTCTGGAAGAAACTGGCTGACCAGGCTTCCCTGCCTCTGGGTAGTAGAGCAATCCTTCCTGCCCTGAGAATAATGATATGATGTAAGGACGAGTGTGGGTGTGGGAAGGAACAGGGCACTCCACTTTCAGGGAGGTTGACCTTTTCAAGCCTAGCAGACGGAGCACAATAGAGTTTGTGCTAAGGGTGACCCCAGGGCTCAGCACCATCATGTCGATGATAATGTGGGCTCGTCCAGCTTCAGCCAGATTCCACACCTCTGATGAAGTCGTTGATTTGCCTGAGCCATTTTTCTGGGTTAGTTTTCCACATACTGAATTTTCCAGATGTCTCTGATTATAAACCTTGAGCTCCTTCTTTTAGACATGGGACACCCTGGGTTCTTTCATACCTAGAGCCATTGCAAACACTGAGGATTGACTGGGCAACAAAGCAGACAGGTATTCTTGGCCAAGAGCCGAAGTGGGATAAATCCACCCACTGTGGATCTGGAGATGAGGGCCATACAGTGGAAGAGTGGAGGGAGGGGTAGACATCACGGGAATGGATGGAGGTGGTCCAGGAATTTGCATATCACATCCTTTGGCTTCCTGTAAATTTCTTTCCTCGTCATGGCTGTGTCAACTGCCTTTCAGATAGGTGGGGTATTATTAGAATGCAGATTACAGTGAGGTTAGAAACTGTCTGGTGATCACTCTGACGAGTCTCGGCCAGCCCACCTAAACTGATGATACCTGGCTAAGGTGACAGTATGAATAATCCAGGACCTTAAGCTGTCTCAGCCAGCTCCACTCCCTCAGGTTATAACTTTTCTGAAAATGAACATGCGGATTTATAAAATATACTGATTATTTTAGAAATTATTTCAATAATTAATAAGAGGAAGCTTTCTTCATAATATTGGCATTGGGCTCATATAACAGTTTAGACCTGAAATGCTCCTGTATTGAAGGCTTCGTCACCAACTAGGGACACTGTGGAGAGGCTGTAGATTGTTTAGGAGGTGGGAGACAGTCATTAGAGGTGGGTCCTAGAAGGTGAAACTAGGTCTCTAATCCGTTCTGGCCACCCTTAGGTTAGAAGTTTTACACTTTCAGTAGTTGCTGATGCATTACTGGCATGGTGGTTATCAATGCAACAAACTACCCTCTGTTTGGATTTAAGGCAGACTATGACCAGAGCTATCCACAATGACAGTCTTTTTGCCACAGGCCAATTGATAGGAACAAGTAACCTTTTACACTGTGAAACTCTGCAGCTTTTGGCCGCTGACAACATTTTCACAGCTGGCATTTCTCAAATGCCAAACACTCAGATTACAATCTGTGTTCTGCCTGCAGCAAGCTCTCAACATGCTCTGCTCTAGATTCCAGCTTTTGCCTCAGCTCTTCTTTCACAATCTCTACTTAGTGTGTGGAGCTTCAGTCCCACTGGGCTTCCTGCTGCTCTTAACTCACCATGTGAACCACCCACACAGTCTCCCCATGGGCACACACATGTGCAGGTTCCCATGGCACAGGCTTCCCCTCTGCACCTCCCTGGAGGAGTGGCGTCATCCCTACCTACTGGATGAGGTAGATGTGGTCCCGGAGAACAAGCAGCCAGGAGCACAATCTAAGGGATGCCCTCCCACTCTCCCTGGAGCTCCTCCACACAACATCCTGGACACCTACACTGTGTTTCTGGTACTTGCTTTGAGACAGAAGACATTCATGTTCACTCTCATGCTGAACAGTCCCCTCCCCTCCCCCTCCACCAGACAACAGGGCAGATGGAGGGAAGTCTGTGCTTCAGGACCACAGAACTAAATCTCAGCAGTCACCAGGATGCGCACAAGTCACTGTTCCAACTCACTCATCCCTCAGTTAAAAATGTAGTTGCAGCCAGGCAGTAGTGATCGCCTTTAACTCGGGAGGCAAAGACAGGTGGGTCTCTGAGTTTGAGGACAGCTTGGTCTGAGTTCCAAGAAAGAAACAAAAATGTAGTTGCGGGTTTACAAGCGTGTAGGAGACAGAGAAGCACGCAGATGGGTGCACCGTGGGAACAGTGGGCCATAGTCTCCAGCAGAACGTGCTGGCCTAGAGTCACTGGCCATGTCTGCAGCGGGAGATCAGAGATTGCAGCAAGGAGGTGTGCAGCCAGCTTCCCAGGATCTATCATCAGCTAGCTCCTCTAGGGGGATGGAGGGAACTTCACAAAACTCCCAGAACAGTTGCAAGAACTCAGAAGAAAGCCACATGTCCCTCACCGAGACTGTTCAAGGAGCAAACAACTTCTGCAGCAGAAATATAAGTTTTTAATTAAAAATGTTTTAATTATTTTATGTGTATGAATGTTTTTTCTGCACATATAACACACAAACACCTGGTGCCTGTGCAGGTCAGAAGAAGACCTTGGATTCCCAGTTATAGATAACTGTGAGCTGCTTTGTGGTGTTGGGAATTGACCCAGGCTCTCTGGAAGAGCAGCCAGTGCTCTAACCACTGGGCCACCTCTCCAGACCAGAAGCCAAATTTAATGGTGTAACTATCATCAGTACGTTGTGAGGGAATACTCAGGGTGTCTCTGTCACGTGTTGTGATTTAAGCTAAGATGTGCTTTTTGGTGTGGTGGCTGCTGAGCTATTATCTACAGTCCTGAAAATGTCCTTCAGCCTCCAAAGGGAACACATTTGGAACAGGCACACATGCTAGCCACCTCTTGCTGGAAAGGCTATGGTAATAATGATTACAAGAGAATTTATCATGATCATGATATTAAGAGCCAGGTTCACTGAGCAGATGGGGCTGTATTTACCAGAGAGTTAAGAAAGTTAAGTGCCCTCTGGGTCAGCTGGACTCTAACCGTTAGAGCCTTGAGCAACTGCTGAGCCCTGTTGTGGGATACAAGTATTGCAGATGGAGGTGCTGATGGAACTGGCCCCTAAACAGGGTTCAGAAAGTGCCAAAGCAATCGAAAGAGCACAGGAGAAAGACAGTCAGGTAAGCAAATCTGTCTTGGTCATTTGAAGGCACTTGTGACAGGAGTGTTGAGATGACCTTCTACAGACGTTCTTCCTGGAATGTCTGCTCAAGAGAAGGAGTGTCAACAGGGGGTGCTGGTCATGCCCACAGCACCTACTGCTGTGGAGGAAGACGTCAGTAGCTCCCTGGCGAGATAGCCAAGGCTGCTTGAAGGTGAGGACTGTGCGGGGAGGGGGGCATGTTTAAATGTAGGTTTTCGGTGCCCTTGCTGATGGCAGCATGTGTGGGCGCTGGTGGATGCTGGGTCAGTGGCATTGGCTCATGGAGACCCCCAAGCACCTAAGGCAATAGAAGCAATGAGTGGATAGAGAAATAGAGCTGTCGAGGTGGGAAGGAGTCAGCTTGCCCCAGGAGCAGATAACTCCCCTTGACTGTGAGAATTTATTCCCTGTCAAGAAAATACACCAGGTGTGGAGATGGTTCCTGTAGCTCAAGGCCCCTTTAGAAACCAGATGTAGCTAGTGGGGAAATGGGCAACAGAGGCAGCTTGGATCCTGGCAGATCTGGGGAGATTGCTCAAGCACTGGGCGTGGCAAGCATGAACGCAGGCTTCCTTCTTGGTTCTGGACGTGCCATGCATTAAGCCATCCATGCCAGGTAGTGGGGAAAAGCATTCCTGTGGTAGCACCCCATGATTAGGAAGTCACATGGGACATGTAGAATGACTGTGGATGGTAGAGAGTTAAACGATAATTAACATGGCATCCCTCATCCATGCCACTGTACCCAACATTGCTTCTTTGAGGAAACACTTGATTTTAAAAAATGGGATGGAAAGTCATACTGCATTAGAACTCACTGACATTTTTCTTTAAGTCTCCCATTAACTGCTGAATCGCAAAACCGAATGAAACGTGTTTGCCTTCTGGAAAAGCTTTTATGATATAATGCAAACATGTGGCTGTCTTACAGATCTGTAACAGCATGTATAAACACTGTAGAAACAGAAGTTCAATAATTTGAACATGGGTCAATTGTATCATGTCTAATATCCCAGAGCCTGGAGGCAGAGGCAGGGGTACTGCTGCAAGTTTGAGCCAGCCTGGCCTATGTAATAAGCTACAGTCTGGACTACAAAATGAAATCCTATCTCAAAAAATTTTGAATAAATGTACCTCTATGGGTAGAAAACATGACTCCTGGAAGACATATGGCTGTTGGATCTAAACATCCTTGTGAGATGTGGTTTGCCTTCTTCTTCTTCTTTTTTTTTTTTAATTTATTTACTTATTCTGGACAGTGTTCTGCCTACATGTACACCTGCATGCCAGAAGAGGGCACCAGATCCCACTATAAATGGTTGAGGGCTTCCATGTGGGTGCTAGGTAGGGATTGAACTCGGGACCTCTGGAAGAGCAGCCAGTGCCCTTAACCGCTGAGCTGTCTCCCCAACCCATGGTTTGCCTTCTTATAGATGCCTGGAAAGCACCTTTCGTTGGCACAACACAGGCTATTGCCACCGCTGTTGGTTGTATGCCAAAACTATATGGCAAATTACGATTGCTGAAAACATGTTTTTGTTCAGGGCATGGGAAACAGACCAGAGCGAAGCTGAATACTCTCCCAAGAGGCAGGCGTTTAGTGTACTAGAAAGTGCTTCCTGGGCTCCTTAAGCCCACTGCTACAATCCGTGGCATGACTGTTATACATGCAACTAGTAACTTTCTGGTTCGACCGAAGACCTGCCGCACATGCGAAACTTATAGTTGGTGCTGCAAGTGGTTGAACACCTATGGGATGTCACTGACTTCCAGCAGGGAGGCTACTGACATTGTTTTATTAAATGAGTGTCAAATTGCCTTCTAAACATTTGTGTTTACACTGCTGTAAACCTCGACGGCAGAAATTTCTTTTTGCAATGGACAGTGGTTACTATGGATAAGGACAGCTGTAGAAAAGAAGTATTTTATGCTGTGGTCTTTAATGTTAGAATTTATATTATTCCATCTATGGCCCAGGGAACACAGTGGAAGAACGGTAAACGCTGGAGTAAGGAGCTGTGTGCCGCGTAGCTATCTCTTCCAGACTGAACATTTCCTTGTGGAAGCAAAGGGGAGACTCATGAAATCCCAAGAAAGCTTAAGGAGTCGGGGGACCCACGTCTAATGTTAGAAGAGCAGGTAACAACTGCTAAGGTGAACACCTTTGCAACGCCGTAGCCTGCAGGCTGTGTAAAGACTCTTCCAGCGCTGCAGTTCTCACGGGCCATAACCACACTGGTATGGGCTTTTGGTTATGCAGCTGCTCAGGTACCCATAATGCTCCAAGAAAGGCTAGAGAACACACTGGCTCATTGGGTAGCATGGAAGGAATGATTTCCTTCACCTATAGTGTTCCCACATCCAGAGGTTACTTCATGTCTTCACAGGAAAAGTTACACTTCAGAAGCAGAAGCCCCAGCCCTGATGGATCCATACCAGCGAGAAGCTGGAGTTGCGGGTGTTGTTCTCAGATACCCAAGTTTCCCAATCATGTCATCATCTTGCTGGCCTTCCTTATAGCTGCCATTTGGTCCCTGCTATCCAGAGCCCATGTGTGTCTTGTGTGTTTTAGAGCATCTTCATGTTATTGTGTATGTATTTCAAAGGATAGGGACCATTAGATCATACCTGGTGCCCACGGAGAAGAAGCCCCAGATCCCCTCAACTGGATGTAAACCATCATGTGGGTACTGGAAATTGAAACCAGATCCTGTGTAAGGACAGTCAGTGCCTTTAACCACTGAGCAATCTGGCCAGGCCCATCTCTCTGTAGCTGTTCCTGGAAGCCCTGACCTTACTTCATGAGGTAAGCAGGAGAGACTTGGAGAAGGCAAATCCTACATCTCCCTGACATCAGGCTGTCTTGAGGGACCTACAGCTGGGTATGAAGCTGATACAGACTTAGAGTCGAAAGGTCACTTGGTTTGGATAGCGGCCTGGGTGGAATGGACAGGGAGCAGATATGGATGGCTGAGTTGTCAGACAAGCACAGGGAAGCAGGCCTGAGGAAGAGGATGGCTCTCAAGGTGGGACTGAAGGTTTGTTGCAAGGCAACAAAAGGCAAAGAGTGTGTGTGGGAGGCCACACCAGAGTCCCAGGTCCATAGTCCCAGGTAATAAATTACTTGGGTTTGGAACCACCCCATGGCTTGTCAAAGGGACATCAAGAAGATAAGTGGGCCTGTGACAAGGCCAGTTGGCAGGAAGACAGTCACCCATCAAACCCCTCAGAAGAGATATCCGTGAGCAGAATGAAATTGCAGGTGGAACAGTAGCCCTGGTCCTTCCTGCGTGTCACAAATGATTGTATGAGGGGAAACCTGGACAACTGTAGCCAGCAGGACCCTCTGGGCTGGGGAAATGCAACGAGAGACTCCGTATACCCATTGGCACCGACAGTGGCAGAGATGAAATGGCAAGCGATCTGGCAGACATGAGTATGGAGTCACGTCTTATTCATCGATGTACTGGAGACTTGTAGGATGGGGTGATCAGGTCTGGCGCACCTACATTTCTTGAGGCCCCCATTCTTGGGATGCAGGATGGGTCTAGCCTCAGTTGCAAGAAGAGGTAGAGGTGAAATTACTCTCTAATGCCACATTCTCTTTCTGGACCCTCAAAAATACTCCACATGTGGCCTCCAGAGACTCACACTGGCTCATAGACTGAGTCTAGCCAGTGCCAGCAGCGACTACACATGCTAGGCAGGCCATGAAATCTCTCCCACGGCATCAGTGGACACTGCTCCCCCTACCAGAAATTGGCTTAAAGGAAATAAAGCACTTCGTTGCCCTGGTTCTTTACATACTATCAGACAGAAGGAATGTGATGAAAACAACAAAGGCAGTTTTATGATTTGTCCCCTACATTATCAGGGTTACTTGTTCCCACAGCACAGTGAACCAGAGGCTAACAGACAGACAGAGAAAGAAGATCATGGCTCATGTTCCTGAGCAGAAGGGAGCGGGTATATGAAATGAATTAGAGACACATCTGTAAGCCATGTGAGGGTGTCCATAAAGGATTCATCTGTCTTCTGGAAACCCATGTTATAGTAAAGGGTCACAGCACCTTGCTGCAAAAGGCCAGTCTTAAGGACAACATCAGTGTAGCCCTGGTCCCGTGCAAACTGGAGGACAGTTCTGACCAGCGCTTTTGCTATCCCCTTTCCTCGATGCTGTGAGGACACAGACAGGCGAAAGAGCTCCAGCTGCTTCCTTCCTAACGGGGGATTCTTGACTGGCAGGGCAGCCACTGTACCCATCACCTGCCCCCCGGACTCAGCCACCCAGAAACCTGAGCCACGAACACTCAGGTAGGACTTGGTGATGTCAGCCATGTCTGTGTGCAAACATTTGGACACATAATCCTTCCAGGGTTTGCTGGCAAGGAACCACAAGAATAGGAGCAGAAAGAAGATGCAAAGGACAGCCAGGAGCCAGGAGCCAGACACCAGGACTACGGCAAGGGGCACCCCGACTAAGAGCAGAAGGGTTCGGGGCAGTGTCAGCAGGTGACGGAAGGCAACGGAGATGTGCTCCTTCATGCCCCTGGAGAACATGTCCACGACCTGTTTGTAGTCGTGCTCCTGGAACAGGCGGATGTGAAAAGAAGCCATGGGAATCCACAAGAGACATCCAGATCTGCTTACACTGCTTCCTTGGAGCCCTATAGGAGACAGAGGACGCCGAGTGAATCTCCCAAACTTCTACTCAACAGCCAGTTCCCAGCTTCCAGTCTCCCAGGTGTGTGCTTCCCAGGAGGGGGCAGAATGCAAACTCTGGGACAAAGTGTTGGTTTCCAGAACTTTTTACCCCGGACTCCACCCCCGCCAAGACATGTGATTTCAACTTCTATGCACCTGTGTGTGCTCATCTACAGAGCAGGGTAAAGCAGCACCTGGTTTCTGGGGTAATTTGGGGGGTCTGATACAGCACAGGCATGATGTACAGTGTCCTCTCCACCTCTCTCCTCACCCAGTTACAGGCTCTCCAATCCTCGGTACATTGAGATGGTACCCAGAGAGGGAAGATGTGTCCCCAGCTGGGTTTCCTCTTCAGGATTTATAAATTTCAGAATCAGTGTTCCCGATGGAAAGTGTCAGCAAATCTTCTTCCTGTGCTCAGAAGATTTAACTCACTAAAAAACAAGGGATGAGCCCCAAGCACACTACCCTTGAACACCCGGGAAGGCTGTAGGACTCTACCCCCACAGAAACACCAACCTTGTCTCGCTGTCCTCTTAGCTGCTAGTAAGGACGAGTGTCCAGGATGGCCTCAGCCTCTGATGACATCCAGAACCTTCCAGGGCCTGTCTCACCTCTGAGGATCAGGCTTGGACTGGTGCCTCATTGGCTGGCTCCTGGATAATCATAAACCAGAGGTCAAAAGCTGGAATGTGGCAGAAGGGAGAGCCCTGGTCCCCACTCCCTTTGTGATCCCACAGGATAGATATAGAGAAGCCAGCTCTTGGCTGGTTCTTACTCCTATGGAAGGCTGACATCTCTCTTCCTGGTTTCTTCATGTTATACCACCTCTCACCTGTCTGAAGCCCAAGAACACCTGTTAGGTGAATCCTGAGACAGTGCGACTCACCCTGGGCACACCTGGTTAGAGGTCTCATTGGCTAGCACCTGGATGTTTGATAATCATAAACCCTGAGGTGAAGGAGCAGGGTTGTGACAAGGCAGGGAGCTAAAGTCCAGCTAACATTGTGATCTCCACAGAATTAACCTGGAAGGGAAGGGGCTTCTGGGATGCCTCAAGGGTCATCACCCCTGTAGGAGCTGCCCACTCATCTCCTTGTCCCTTCCAGTCTACAGTCCTTGTCCCGTGGACACTCAGTCCTGATGCCCACTTTGGTCTCTGCATGCACTTGCTAGGAGGAAACTAGAAACTCAGACACGTATTTGGACCTCACTTGTCGCAAACAAGAGTCCAGGTCTATGGGCTCAGGAATAAGAGCCTCATTCTGAGTGTCTCCCTCCAAGTTGAGCCTGCTCCTTGGCAATGGGTTCCGGTGGTCCTCACTGACCTTCTGCCGTCCTTCTTACCAACAGACCCTCACTCACTCACCCATCTTTTTAGACCCAGCAGATGACAGACCTGGACAAACAGTATCTGCATGAGATCTAGATGTTGCTCAGTGTTGGAGCAACACACACCATGCCCACCACCCCCGCACACAGCACAGTTTAAAATGTGGATTGTGTAGAGAAGGAGTACAGGTTAATAATTTCAAATGCTTAATGTGAGAGTTAAAAAAAAAAAAAGTCCCACCAACCGGCGACCATTCACGCCATCACATTTGATGAAATTTTGTTTTGTGTTTTGCCTTAAAGGACATTAAAACTCATTAGGGAAAAACCAAAATTGAAAATCCAGGTCAAGTGGAAGAGCAGGAGCTGGTGGGCTTTCTCTGCCCTCTGTGTCTGTATCTTCAGGGTGTTCACTGGGGTTTTCTCAAAGCCCAGTTGTTTACCTCCCTAGGCGACTTGAAGGTGGTTTGGACTGAGGACTGAAGTTAAAGTTTTTGGGTTTTTTGGAAACTCAATTGTGTGGTGTGATGTTTTTTGTTTTGGTTCCAAGTGTGGGATGTGGGACTGTTTCCTTCCCCCCACCTCCACCCTCCACCTCTTGGGCACTTCCTTCCAGGGGTGTGGTTTTTGCCAGTTGGGAAACATCCTTGTGTGGACCTTGAGAGGGGTAAATAGAAGCCTACAGACAGTGAGACAGGGCTTTTTGCATCTCTATGCTTTGAAATGGTTAGGCTCGCTTTGCTGTTTTTCGAAGAGAGAAATGCTGCAGAGAACTCTCTGTGCCACTTTGCAGCTTTGGCTGATTCCTGCTATTTGGGCAGAGTCTGGCCGCTTTGGGTACCACGTCTGTGGCTGTTGCCTGCTGCTGCTGTTGTGGTGTGATGCTTTGCTGTTTGACTGCACTGCTGGTATCCTGATGTCTGAGACTGGTACAACCCCAAAGAACCCAACGACCCTAATCAGCAGGAAGTAGCTAAAAGAGGTCTATAGCCCCTTACTCTATTAATCTAAGGTCTGGGAAGAGAGGTAGAGGTGTTTAAGAATATTAAATAAACTCTAAGCCTACAAGAGGACATTTCTGCTGTTCTGATTGCAGGATGAGTGCTCTCCCACAGTGCTCTTCGGAGACAATCAAAGCTTCCTAGTTCCCCTCTGCCTCAGCATCCCAGGGTCAGGGATGTTTAGCTGGTTGGTTTCAAGTTTACTGGCATTTTCTGAGGACAGGAAGTGCGCCGTTAAAGGCCAGCTCCTTGTCATATTAAAAAGGCCGAGTCCGGAGGATACCAGGTTGATGGAGAGTCAAGCCACTGTGACTCCAGGTCGGTGGTGCTCTAAAGCTATGGATGGCCCCCGGCAACAGCAGTACTGGTGACTCAGAGGTAGAGAAGTTTATGGTGGCAAGAGTGTACATGCTCCAGGATGAATGGAGCCCCTCAGGGAGGGCAAGAACAGAAGCAGTCTAACGGAAGAGGGGTGGGAGTACCATCGTCTGGAGGGAGCTGACATCAATTTAATGTTTGGTTTTTTTTTAAACCTGAGACAGGGCATAGACAACCATTAGTTCAATAATATAACCTCCCCCAATATAGATAAAGGACCACTGGGAACCTAAGAAAACCTACATGAAGATGCAGATGTAAGGCAACCATTACCCAAAAGAAGAGAAAATGCCATGCGCCAAAGGATACCTGCACCCAGACAGGGATAAAGGACCTCTGTGCAAGCAGGAGTGAGGGGGTGCATCATGGACTGGCTCTGCCCACCATCAGGGTGTCCAGAAGGCCTGAGAGTTCCTACAATGGAGATGTAAACGGTACAAAAACAGGTTTGCGAGAGGGGCGGGGTTGGAGCTGGAGAGATGGCTCAATGGTTGAGTGTTGGCTCTTCTGGCCTCTGCAGGCACTTCACGCACACAGTGCACAGGCAAAGTAAAAAGAATATTTCGTTTTTAAAAGGTCAGTTTGCAAGGATGATGTCTGCAGAGTTTTGCCGTCAACGGTCCCTCCCCTCCCCTGTCCTGTTCAGTGGATTATGGAGTGGATAGCTTTAGTAGGAGTCCAACTTTATCTTGACCTCCATAGTTACCTTCCTGAGAGGCTATGATGTTCTGAGAGAGCTTGGAGCTCGAGGCACCAGAGACTTCTGTCTCTCCTTCTGGCCGACACTAAAAGCTACACACATGAACCCTAGAACCCCTTCCTCAGGCCTATTCCTCGCTCTTGCCGTGTGACCACCCCGTTCCGAGTTCAAGCGGACAGCAGTGTCCACAGTAAGCAGCTGTGGGAAGACTAAACTAGGAGTGCCCTCCCTCTTATTCATGGGGGTAGAATGACAGACAGAGGTCGATTCTCCAAATACAAGTCAAGTTCAGTAGACAATCTCGGGGCACTGCAATGGTGTATGTGTGTTAAAGACACAGGGCCCGCTTTCCAATGGCTGGTACAAATAAACGAGGGGGGGGAGGTTACATAACCTTCTTACATAACCTTTCTTGGCAGCAAAGATGAAAACCTAGAGGGATCAAGGAGCAGCAGCCAGAGCAGGACCGCTCCCACAGTGAACCAGGCAGAGGCAGGACAAGATTGTGGTGACCTTTTGGCAAGATGAGGCTCCAGTTGGGTCTTTGGTGAGTATTAGTAGCTTCAGGGCACACATCCTGGAGATTCTTCTTGGTGACCAGCCAGCTTTCTTTGCTGAGTCATTCCTCAGATGAGGAACTGGTTGACGTGAGTCTGGGTGGAGGGAGACAACCCGCACAACATTCCTGGAATTGACCAACACATCCCTGTCTTTGTGCACAGGTCAGCAGAGTAGAGGACATTCACAGCGATGTGGGCCCATCCTTCCTCAGGCCTTGCAGTCTGGCCCTCAGTCTCCATCCCCAGAGCAGAAGCTTCCAGAAAAATGTTTCCAGGATTGGGACAAAATCCCTCTGGAAGAGGTTGGCTGACCAGGTTTTCCTGCCTCCTGGGAGTTTGGGATGTTTTTTGGGATATATTTATTTATTTTACATGAGTGCTCTGTCTGCATGTACACCTGCATGCCAGAAGAGGACATCAGATCCCAGGATAGATGGGTGGGAGCCACCATGTGGTTGCTGGGAATTGAACCCAGGTCCTCTGGAAGAGCAGCCAGTGCTCTCATCTGCTGAGCCAGCTCTCCAGCCTTGAGTTTGGGATTTCTAAGCACAGCAGAGAGAGTGCAAAGGTCCCGTGCTTTCTTGATGCTGAGGGCAGCCTCACTACCCACTCTGCTGAGTGCTGAGTTTGCAGTTTCAGGTTGTCATGGACCCTCCTAACTCTAGCCAGATTCCACACCTCTACTGAAGTTGCTATGCCAAATTTTGAGGTTCATTTTTTAAAAATATAAGATCTTTAAGATCTGCGGTACTAGAAGGGCTGAGCCCACTTGATGTTTTACTGGTTTTTGACCCCTAAAATGGGTCTTTCTTGTCTCTTGGTATTGTGGAACAGATAAAGCTGAGTGTCAACTGAGCAGCAAAGGAGCCTTGTATTTTGAGCATGCGCTCTTCTGGGAAATCCTGTTTGGATTTCCTGATTTGTAGGCTGAAGGTAGGACCAGGCTCCACACAGCCAAGAGAGGAGCTGAGGGCAGTGCTTTGTGTTGGAGGAGATACAGAAGCTACAGGGGAACCCAGCAGGGTTCAGATCCTGGTGAATGACTTCAGCTTTCAGTCCCCTTTTCTATTTGTACAGTTGGGGGTCCAAGTGGCACCTCCCACTGGATCTGGACACTGTCCCCCAATCCCTAAGAACACTGTACACACAGTTTTGGTCTCTGTGTGTGTGCATATGTGTGGGTGTGTGTGCATGTGTGGGTGTGAGTTTAGACCCTTCTAAATGCTTTTCTAATTCCGTGATAAAATCTATATAATATAAAATTAACCTTTTACACTGTGAAACTTTGTAGCATCTGGCCAGCTGGCAATGTGTACTCAGCATTTATCAAAGGCTAAACGTCCCCAGGATGGATCCCAGCCTGTGTTCTGGTATCTGTAGCTCTCAGGTTCCTGTCTCTAAACCTGAGCTACTAGCAAGCTCTTGGTGTGGTCTGCTCTGGATTCCAGGTTTTACCTCAGCTCTCCTGGCACAATTCCTACTTGCCACATGGACCTCGGCAGTGTGAGGTCCCACTGGACTTCCTGCTGCTCTTAACTCTCCTTGTGACCCACCCACAACCCACACAGTCTCCCCGTGCAGATGCAGTTGCAGGCACCTGCACAGCACAGACCCATCTCTCCACCCTTCAGGAAGAGCTGAGCTAATCGCATTGGACTATAATGTGGTCCCAGCCCTCTCTGAAGATGCTTCACCCATCAACACCCTGGAAATCGATCTCATGTATCCAGAAGAACTCATGTTACTTGCCTTGGGGACTGGAGATGCCTTGTTTCCACTTCCGTGTTGAACAGGCCTCAGGCAATATCACAAGCGGTGTGGGAACAAGGCTTTCAGGAACACAGGGCTCAGTCTCGGTGACTGCCACGATGTGAGCTGGACAAAGGAGTATATCTGGGTTCCAGAGCTGGCAATCCTCCTCCTCTGCCCTTGAAGAGTCCTTGCGCAGAGTTCCTGCCGCGGGTTAGACAGTATGCACACTTGCCCTCCCCCCCGGCCCCTGGGACTGTCCCAGAGAACTTTACTGAGGGTGAACCGAAGGCCACTGTGTTCCAACTAGCTCCCAAGAAGCTGAGAAGGTGTGGTTGCCACCTTTGACTCTAAGGTTTAGAGGCAGGGACGCAACGGCCCACGGTTGGAGTTCCCTCCTCTGAGCCTCCGGTAGGTCTCCTGCTGCGTCTCTGGAAATTCCTTAGGGGCCTGGGTGAGGGAGGAGTCTGCTACAGTAAGGAGCACTGAACTCCTGAGGGCGCTCTTTCCAAAGAAGACCTGCCCTTCCTGCTCTGAGATGCCGGCGGGGTGGCGACCCGGGGTAGGGGTGGCGGGGGACCTGTTTCCTTTTGCATTTTTCTCGGATTTTGCCTTTGGTACTACCTTTATTTCGAGACGAGGACTAAACTTTAAGACTAAAATAGTTAAGTTACAAGGAAAGACCAAGCTACCGAAAGGGGTCCCGCAGGCCAGTAGTGATATCCACCGCCACAACTTCCTGCAGAGAAGCCAGGACAGGTGTTGTTCTAGTACGTGACATCACCAATGGAAAAAGTTTTGAAACGTGGGGAGGTAGCTTAGAATCGTAGTTGAGCCTGTCAGCGGACTTGTAAAATAAAGGTTGCAAGGAAAAAATGTGATACAGCTGATGGAATCGAACCTGTAGGCAAAGCCCCGCTTTCAAGGGAATGTGGCATTAGGGTTTTGGAGAGTATTGCAAAAAGCAATATAAAAAGCAAAAGGGTATTCTTCCCACGAGCTGCTGCTCTCCAGCCAAAGGCCCCTGTGAAAGAGCTCCGGAGTGAAAACGTAGACGGAAGTAGCAGACGGACTGTGCCTGGCCAGCTGTGTTACAGTCCAGTTCTTATCCGCGCCAAAATAATCACTCCAGCTTAATTCTGAAGGCTGCATAAGAATAAATGCAGGGACTAGGAAATGACTCAGTGGCTGAGATGTTTGCCTTGCAAAGACGGGAGTTTGATCCCTAGAACCCACATAAAAGCCAAGCAAGCAAGTTGGCTGACTAAAATCCAGCACTCAGGAGGACACACTAGGGATCCCCAGAGCAAGCTGGCTAAGCCAGAACAGCTCCAAGCCCAGTGAGGGACTCTGCCTCGATAAAACAGGCGAAAGAGACTGAGGAAGAAACACGACAACTTCAAGCCTCCAAAATGTGTGCACACACACGGGAATATGCCTGTGTACACATGCCACATCCGCGTGAAGAAATGATAAAGTTAACCATTTTATTTTGAGCAGAAGTGGAACTTTTTGTCATTAACAGTGCGTTCAAGTCCCTGTAACCTACATGTCAGCAAAGAAACAAAAATCAGGCAAATGCACATTTCATGTTGGCTCTGGAGGTGGGGTTGATTTTGTCCTGTGCTAGAGGGGGGAAGAGATTTCTTTGGATTTTCTTCTTTTACTCTGGTGGAAGCATGTGCAGCAGGCTTCCATCCAGACATAAACCAGTCCAGTAGTTTCCTTGGCTGGAGTATTTAAGGTAGCTGAGGACAAAGGAAAATGCAGAAGCAACAGTGGTGGATTAGCCCATTTTCAGGCCCTGATATTTAAACGCATTCCTGCTGTGGGCCCACGTCCTCCCCCACCTTCAGCACCCCAGCTTTGGTAAGCAACCTCGCAACCTCGGTTACTTCTCCCCTGCCACTCGGGGACGAGTTCTGTGAAAAGGACAATGTTGGGAGGAGGACCTATTGAGGGGATACGTGTAGGGTTTGAGGGAGGAGGTGGGTGGTTAGGATCATATTTCACTGTATGCATGTTTGAAATTCTCAAGGATGAAAAATTACAATTAGAAAATAAAAGGACAAAATTTTTAAATGAAAAGGGTAAGCTGGTAGGTTTGCCAAGCTTGACATAAAGCACTGATTTAGTGAACTGAAAGTTGGCATTTGCCTGGGTCAAATGGCAGTTTAGAGGTGTCTGCTCGCGTCTGCTCTCTCCCTAAAACTCTCTGTTTGAATTCTTCGTTGTCCTTCTTCCCTGTTTGCCTTGCGTCCATTAAGGCTATGGAATGGAAGAGTTCACCGGTCTGTCTTTCTAATTAGGAATAATTTACATTCCTTCCTTAAATCTCTTATTTGAACATCTCCATTTTGACAGATCCTCTCGCAGTTTGATAACCCAGTAAAGATGGTTTAAAAGAAAAATAGGGAGTTGGGGAGGTGGCTCAGAAGATAAAGTTCTTGTCTTACAAGCATGAGGACCACAGTTCAGATCCCCAAGCAGCCACATAAATGTCAGGTGAACGTGATGGTTAACCTGTAATCTTGATATGTGAGAAGCAGAGAGGGGGTCCCCAGACTGAACTAGTAGTTAGACTCCCCAAATTAGCAAACTGTGTGTTCAAATGAGGGAGTCTGCCTCAACACAGGAGACAGAGAGTGGCTGAGGAAGATCTCTGATGATGTCAAGGTCTGCCCATGCCCATGTGAATATGCCTATGCACATGAATGTACCACATACACACATAAAATACAAATAATTTTGGTCAAGCTCAGTGAGTCTCAAAATAAACTAAAAAGACATGATTCTGGGAAAGAGATTTGTGGGGAAGAGGGAAGATTGATAGAGATTGGAGGAAAATAAAAGAAGGTGAAGAAAGAATAATCAGAATACATTACATATGGGCAAGAAGTTGTCAAAGAATAAGTAAGCATAATTAATTTAAAAAAATAACAACATAAAAATATAAAAACAAAACAAAACAGGGTGCTGGAGAGATCTCAGCAGTTAAGAACACTTGTTTTCGCAGAGGACCCAGGTTTGGTTCTAAGCACCCACATGACTGCTTATGACCATGTGTAACTCCAGTTACAGGGCATCCAATTCCCTATTTAACTCCACAGACACTAGGCCTGCCTGTAGTGTATATATATGTGTTCAGGAAAAATAATTGTACCCATAAAATTTTAAAATTAAATTATAAAATTAATTCTTTTAAGCAGGCAGGAAGAGTGGGTTTTATAAACATGTTTCCAGGTGTATTTGGCCTCTGCAGAACACTTTTAATGCTGTCTTTACATTAAGATTTAGGAATACTTGGCCCACTTGCCCTGGTGTGGTGGTACATGCCTTTAGTCCTAGCACTGAGAAGGGAATCTCTGAGTTCCTGGACAGCCACAGCTACACAGAGAAACCCTGTCTTGAAAAACAAAACAAATGAAAAGCTTTAGAAACACTTCATATTAAAGTCCTATCTTCAGCTTCCTGGCAAACTAATAAAAGGACCACAAAAGACTTCTCACACAAAGCCAAGCCTCTCTCTCTCTCTCTCTCTCTCTCTCTCTCTCTCTCTCTCTCTCTCTCTCTCTCTCTCTCACACACACACACACACACACACACACACACACACACACACCCTGTCTTTCCTGTAGGACTATTTTGCTAGGCTGCCAGCATGCCAAGAGGAAAGCTTTGCGAAACAACTGTGAATAGTACAGTCCATTCCAAGCAGAGGCTGAATTTAGGACAGGGGCTTCCATTGAAAAGATTTCTGTGGCATGATGCACAGCTTAATGACCTCTTGGTTCACAAAAACAACAGTGCAGGGACATCTGAGCTTTTCCGATAATACCCTAAAAATCATTTGCAAGCCTCACTGGCTGTTCTTGGTTTATTTTTCCTCTTACTGGACTTCATCATTGTTTACTACTCAAACTTCATCATTGTTTACTACCCAAACTTCATCATTGTTTACTACTCAAAAGTAGCACTGCCAAGTAATCCCTCATTTTCATAAAAAAACAACAGTGTAGGGATATCTTTGTTATGTTCAGTTTTACCAATAAAGGCTCAAGCCAGATGATGGGGTAAAAGCCTGCTAGCTCAGAGAGGCAAAGAAAGCACCCAGCTGATTTTCCTTCTCAGTGGATGTCTCAAAAGAAAAAAAAAAAAAAAGGAATCTTTTTTTCTCCACTCTGTCTCAAAAACCCTCAAACTGAATGCTCTCCCCTTCTACTTCCTGTGCATTTTTCTGTCCATCTCTTGACTTCCTCTTACCCTCTATGGTTTTTTTTCTCTATGTTCACTCCCTGTCAACTCTGGGCCTTGACCTAGGGTTAACTTTATTTAATCCTGTTTACAATACTCAAGCAGAAAGCTCTTGAATTAAAGGTGTGTGCTAGAGCTGAACCACACCACAGCTAGAAACAGGTTTTTCCACTGAACAATACAATCTCAGAGTTCACAGTGTGATCAGCTATTCTGCACCTGTGTGTGCGTATGTGCTCCACTTGTATGTGTGCATTGCCCTTGGATGCTGGAAGAAAATGTTGGGTTCCCTGGAACTGGAGTTTCAGGTGGTTGTGAGCCACCATGTGGGTGCTGGGAACTGAACCTGAGTCTTCCAGAAGAGCAACAAGAACTCATAGCCAATTCTGTACGATCTGTTTAAAACATGCTTTATGGGCTTAATACCATGGCTTTCCCCTTGGAAAAGTCTCTTGGGATCAATATTGAGGCTGTCCTCGTAAAACACCAGTAGGTCCATCCACTCTAGGGTACAAGCTACAAGTTTGGTTTAATGGTCTACTTAACAATTTAAATAAACTGAAATATTTCTATCAACAACAAAAGGACAAAGGGCTTCCACCCTGCTCACAAGTCATCATCAGAACACAGTTGAAATGTGTTTGCAGGGGCCCTGGAAAGATGTCTCAGTGGTTAGAGCACTATTGTTCTTGCAGAAAACCCCAGTTCGATTCCAAGAACCCACAAGATGGTTTACAATCATCCATAACTCTAGTTCCAGGGGGTCCAGTGTTTTCTTCTGGCCTCCCAGGGCACCAGGAGTGTATAAGAAAACAACTGAGCATGAGCCTGTGAGTGAGGGGAGAGCAAACCAGCCAGCAAGCAGCACCCTGTATGGTTTCTGCTATACTTCCACAGCTCTGAGTGAGTTCCCTAGTCAGAGAGAAGGCTGCATGGACTAGCAAGCAGTCCTACCTAGAGTTCCTGGCCTGGCTTCCCTCAATGATGGACTATAATCTGAAAGTGTAACATGAAATTGTTGTGCCTGAATCATGATTACCCAAAAGACCACCACCAGGAGCTGAGTCTGTTGCAAATCACATGAGGATCTTATTATTATAAATCATTACAAGCTGCAGCTTGGGCTCACAGGCCCCATCGCCGAAGCAGTGAAGAGCCGAGAGCCTTGTGCTCAGGTTAGTTGGGTAATTTAAAGATTCTGGTCCCTCCCAGCATGCCCAAGGTAGGGGCGATTCCTACCTGGCAAGCATCTATTGGTTGAAACATTGCACTTTGAATTTATTGGCTATAGGAAGGTCTCCAAACCATTAATCCCTCCCTAGGGGGATGGGCCAGTTTCCTAGCAAGTGTATCTCTAGTGTGCAGAGGGGGGGGGGGTGGGAGGGGGGAAGAATGTGGTAAGGCAAGTTCTTCCCCTCACAGAGCATTAGTGGACCTCCCCACCCAACTAGTTTAGGCCTTAAGCACTAATAATAGCCACTTTAATCTTTTGGTCTCTGAAAATAAGCCCTTTCTTCTCCTAAGTTGTTTTTGGTTGGAGTATTTTACCACAGCAACAGAAAAGCACACAGGTTCACAGCATCCAGAGTCCAGGTGGGTCCTGCTATTGTATATACATTCACAAGGACAGAAACACCCCTGTGTCCTTCCCAGAATGCCCTGGAAGTGCTCCTGGAATTGCTGTGTAAGGACAGTATGTGCAAGCAATAGGGGCTTGGGAAGGGCAATTATTGGACTTCTGTCTGAAGGGCCTTCATTTGAGTGAGAAACTGATTAGAGTTCAGTAGCCACAGACATCTGTGTAAAAGTTGTCTTGTAGGTGAGCAGGAGAAAAGTGGTAGGCTGTTGTGTTTTAGGGAGGTGGACCTGAAGAAGGAGGATGCTGAAGAGAGAACTGTGGGTACACAGCAAGGCAGTCAAATATATCTTCTTAGCCACAGGATTTTACCTTACTGCACCAAACCTGGGCTCTTCCTATGGAGTGAGCCTGAAATTCATTCAGAAAGTAGTTGGCCGCACCCATAGCAACTATGCCATTATCATATCAACAAGAGTATCTTGCCTGACATGATTTAAAATCCTCTCTTCCACCCCAACAGCCAGCATAGCAGTTTCTGTCACTGGAAAGGCCAATTAGTAAGGAGAAAAATTTCATGTTTGTCTATATGAAAGTCTCAGAGAGAGGCATGTATTCCTGGAAAACAAGTCTGTTTGGTTCGGAGCCATTCTGTGACTTGCCAAAGGGACACCACGACATACATGAACCCATGACAAGACTAGTTGGCAGTCTGCAGATAGTTGCCCATCAGATCACTCCACGACAGCTTTAGGCCAATGAAATGCAAAGGCTGGTCAGTGATTAGCAGGTCCTTCTGGGTTAGGGAATCCCAGTGTGAGACAGTGTCAGACCTATATTGGTATGTCCGTGCTAGAGATGAAGTTGCAGAGATGGCAAACTGTCTTGAAAATATCAGCACACCACCACGTCTTAATTAATCCATGAAGCCTGTAGAATGGGATGGTCAGGCCTGAGGGACCTATGTTTTCTGGAGTTCTTAGTCTTGGGACTAAGGCCACTGTAGCCTCAGTTCCCAAGAGCAGGAAATCTAGAACAGTCAACAGTCTCATAGCCTTTTTCTGGACCTACAGAAACATGCCATACTTGGCCTCTACTCAGTCATGCTGGCACTGACTGAGTCTAGTCAGTGCCAGCAGGGGCCATACATGCTGGTCAAGCTACGAAACCACCCTACTCCATCAGTGACCACTGACACCCCTGTAGAGGAAGTTGATGTTGGAGGAAATAGAGTACATGATTGCCCCTGTTATTTACACACCATCAAACGAACAGTATTCCAATGAACATGACAAATATGCCTTTATGATCCACTTTAGTATTAAGGTTTGCTGGTGATAGCACTGTGGGCTGGAGGCTGGCAGATGCATAGGGAAAGAAGATCACAGCTCATGTTCCTGAGCAGAGGGGAGTGGGTACATGAAATGAATTGAAGGAATAGCCAGTAGCTTTGCTATTGTGTTGAAGAAGGACTTGCCTGTCTTCTGGAAGCCCATTCCCTTGTAGAGGGCCACAGCATCATGCATCAGCACGGTGGTACGAAGAATAACCTCACTGTAGCCCTGGTCCTGGGCAAACTGGAGGACAGTTCTGACCAGCGCCTTCGCTATCCCCTGTCCTCGATGCTGTGAGGACACAGACAGGTGAAAGAGCAGCAGCTGCTTCCTCTTAATCGAGGGATCCTTGACTGGCAGAGCAGCTGCCATGCCCACCACCTAGCCCCCAGACTCAGCCACCAAAAAGCAGGAGCCAGGCTCACTCAGGTAGGACTTGGTGATGTCAGCCAGGTCTGTGCGTAAACACATGGCCACAAACTTCTTCAAGGGCTGTTTGGCAAGGAGCCGCAGAAACAGGAGCAGAAAGAAGCTACACATAATGGCCAGCAGCCAGGAGCCAGACACCAGGACCAGGGCAAGGGGCACCCCAAGTAAGAGCAGGAGGATTCGGGGCAGCAGCAGTGCATGGTGGAAGGCAGCGGGGATGTGCTCTTCCATTCCCCTACAGAACAAGTCCAGGCCCTGCTTGTGGTCCCTCTCTTGGTATTGGCGGATGTGATAAGGAGTCATGGGGAGACACCTGGGTCTCAAATCTGCATCCACAAGGACAGCCAGACCTGCCAGCACACCTCCTGCAGAAGAGAAAGAAAACCATATGAGTCCACAGAGACCCTTCAACCCTGCTCCAGCCTCCTAGGAGCCATGTCAAATTTACTTAAGAGTGTGTTTTCTGGTGTCAGCCAGGAAGCAATAGGATTTCACTGGAAGAAAGAATGAGGCCATTAACACCTGACTATTCCTCTGGCTTCCCCCTTTACATCTTTGTGACTTTAGTCATGCTACTTGGCCTTTCTGAATCTTTGTCTTCATCTGCAGAACACAGTAAAATAACACTTGGTTTCCTGGGTAATGGTGAGGATTATATTAAATATTATATTAGGTGGCAACCCTTCCCTGCCACTGTCCTTACTCAAAGGCTCTCAAATTTTTTGGCGTCTTGTGGCAAGAAATCTGGTATCTAGCTGTTTCCTCTTTAGGAGTCATACCTTGTACAGCCTTGTGTTTCCAAATACAAGTTTCAGCAAAGACTCTCTTCCCGCTAATCAAATCAGAAACCAGAAAGTTTAATTTAGTAAAGAATAACAGCTCAATCCAACACACCCTATCCATGAGTCCTCAGGAAGGCTGAGGAACTCCCAACCCACAAAGACCCTCCTTCCCAGCCTTGCCTCTCTGTTCTTTCACCTGGTAGCACAGAGCTGGAAATCCTAGGACACTGCAGATTGGACTTTCAGAAGAACCTGCCTGGACCTGCCCCCCACCTCCGGGGAGAAAACTTGGGCTAGCACCTCATTGGCTGCCTCCTGGATAATCAGAAACCAAAGGTCAAGAGCTGGACTGTGACAGAGGGGAAAGGACCTGTCCATTCACTTCTGATCCCCATGGAGCTACTCTGAGGGGAAAAGTAGGCCTCAGGTGGTCCCTGGGTCCTTAACCTTGTGAGAGGGCTGCTACTTCTCTTCCTGGTCCATTGATGCCACAGTCTCCCACACAGCACACATGGCCCTCTCTGAGGCTATCCTAGTCCCTTGTGCATACCTTCTAGGCAACAGTGCAAATCACCCCAAGCTCGAATGTCCTTGTCAAGAGTCCAGGTTCATCGGCTCAGCAGCAAAGCCCTTTGTGGCACGTTTCTCTCTGTCTAAGCTTGCCTGTACCTGTTCTAAGGCAATGAATGCTGAATGTCTGCAGTACCCTCTGGCTCCTCCCCTTCAACCATTATGTGAATCTACCAGCTGTGCTGCCTTTTCGGCCCCAGGAGGGCGGCCTTCCGGATGATAGGCCCTGGGCAGGGTACAGCCTTATGAGCTCTGGGGGCTGCTGAGAGCCCAGAAGACAACTCACCCATCTCATATGGCTTAGCTGAGGAGTTGCCTGTGTTGGACACCATTGTCCAAGGAACTGTCCCTGCAGAAGCAATGCTCCTCCTCTGCCCTCAACCTTGACCTTCAGGCCTGTGAAGGTCCTGCTGTCCTCTCAGAGTCCCTTAGGAGTCCCACAGAGCTTTGGAGCCAAGGAAAAGTGGAACACCGTCAAGGCTGTGACAAGAACCAAAGGGGGGTGGGTGATACTGAGATGTCAGGATAGAGAAAGGATGCCCTGAGAAATAGCTCAGAAGAGATTGGTCTCCTGAGCAGTGTGGGCAGGTCATCAGGCTGCAGGGTAGAGAAGCAGGAATGCTCCTGAGGCAAGACCAAGGCATAGCCCTAGGGAAAGGGTGGTCCTCATGTGAAGGAGTGGCTGGTTCTAGTAGAAACCTGGTTACATGGGAACACCATCCCAGCCAAGTAGTGCAGGTAATGCATTCCAGATACACTTGAGCCTGTGAGTATGCTTTTAGCTGGGAAGCTAAATGACAAGTGTGATGGTGACTCTGGGTATCTGTGGGTATCTGTGTTTATTCACTTGGAACACGGGTTAGTCATGGCAGGGAGAGGAGCTGTGTGGGTTGCCCTGGTAAGACAAGGGTCCCTCGGTGTACAGGCTGCATACTGCAGAAACCCATGGCCAACAAGGTGTCCAGGAACCCAGTCAGTGCTGGCTTCCAATAGTAACCATGGCACATATAGCTGAGTTGGAGACAAGTTCAAAGGATATATCTATCTATCTATCTATCTATCTATCTATCTATCTATCTATCTATCTATCTATCTATCTATCTGTGTTTGCTTACAATGTTGTGGACCCAGCAGGTTTATTGTTGACAAGGCAAGCCTTATTCGGTATTGAGTAAAGAGTCATCAGCAGGAACAGTGTGCCTTATGGCCTGCCAATTATGACACAGGCCAGACAGGGAAATCTTCACAACCTTGAAGTGCATTTAGGGCAGAAATGACAAGAATCAGCACCACTCAGACAGTGATGAACAGGACAGTAGCCTCAGAGATGCGGAGAGGGCTGCAACAGAATGTCTAAGCTCATGGAGGGAGAGATCAGTTTTTGAAAGCTCAGGGATGCTGCCTGCAGTGTCTTCATTGCAAGGCAATTCATTGTCTTCAGAGGCTGAAACCCAGGTCCTGGTGGAGGCTGTGGCAACTCAGGATGCTTCAACCCTTCAAGCTAGGGTTCCAGGTTAACCATTCTCAAGATGCTCATGAGAAAATGAGTGCTATGTAGCAGTTTCCTACTACTAAAACCTTCCATCTTGGAGGGAAGCTGGTTAAGACACAGGATATTTAGAGAGGTAAAACAATGAACTGTTGGCAAGGGGAGGTGAAATGCTCCACCTGCAGGGAGGTTTCCTAAGCTCAGGAATTAAGCAATTTAAGAACTTCAGGAAGTCCCTGAAACTGACCAGATTTATTACTCTTCCCTCCTCGAGCATATAAGCATATATGAGCAATAGGAACTGCTGGGAGACTCTAACACAAGTTAGGCTACTTGGAAGGAATGGATATCATCCAAATTATCTAGAAGAAACTCAGATGTACTGAGCCACCTGGAGAGGACACTCTCCAAACTGTTGAGCTGCTAGTATGCAGTTTGGTTAAGTTTTCTTGTTTTTTGTGATCTGACACTCATGATGGGGTAGGCTTTGATGATGCAGCTGTTTTGCTGTTTTTCGATCATTCCTGCTCCTGTAAGTAACCAATCACCAATATTTCTGTATTTGATCCAATGAAACACATTGGTTCACTAAACTGGACTTTGATGGTGTCTGTATTTTGGTCTGTCATCAGCCCTATCTGTGGCAAGTAGATGTGTATATGTGAGTGTGTGTGTGTGTGTGTGTGTGTGTGTGTGTACATGAACCCACCATACTGAGCATGGTTCCATTGACAGGTACAATTGGATTAACTCTTTTATAAAAATTATTTTACTTTTAGTACTAGTATGTGTATAGGTGTTTTGCTTTCCTGTATGTCTGTGCACTTGAGTGTCCACAGAGGCCAAACAAGCTATTGTACTCTCTAGAACTAGAGCTACAGGTAATTGTGAGCTGCCTTGTAGGGGCTTGGAACTGGGCCTGGTTCTTCTGGAAGAGCAGCCAGTACACTTAACCACTGAATCATCTCTCCAGCCCCTGAGTTAACTCTTAAGATAGCAGGCACTGGCATATGTCCATTTTTATTTTTTGGTCCAGGAAACAGTGGCTATACCTTAGTGGCCTTCAGTGCTATGGTAGCCCACCATTCTTCCCAAAGCAGCACCCCCCCCAACAATCAAGTGCTATTTTAATTTATTTGGAAGAGAAGGAAGAACAAAAGGAGAAAGGGGAAAGGGAGGGGAGGAGGGAAGGGAAAGAGACAGAAGATATGTTTTCATGTGTCACACACACATATATATTTGGATGAAAAGCCAGCAGGTATAAGGTAGGGGAGGGGCTGTGTGGACCCCTGGTCACTGTTGTTCTCCAGGCTTGGGAAAGACAAGCAGGGCTCTGAGTCAGCACGGTGGGGGGGGGGTTGTGGCACAACCCATCCACCATTCAGAACCCAGCCTGCCCTAAGCTTCCAGCTACAATTTAAGAGAACACAGTGGTTCTCAGGCTCTGTCTATGGCCTCCTGCTGCCAACCTCCTACTTCACCCCATCTCAATCTGTGCCTGCTCAGCAGCCTGGAGCAGCGCTGGCTCATGGACACTCCTGGCTTTGTGGTTGTGTTTTTCTTGGCTTCACTGCAACTCCGTTCAGTCACAATGGAGAGTAAAGCATGGCCTTCTGGGTCAGCTGCTTTGCAGACAAAATTTAGATGTATCATAACTGGCTATCCTAGATGCTTTCACAGCCCTTTGTGCCCATGACAGTCCTAGAGCCTGGCTTTCTGTACTTCCACAGCCAGAGCAGCAAGGGGCTATTTCTCAGTCTTCACTTGGGTTTGGCGTGTGGGAGGTAGGGTGGGAGACCTGGGAGAGATTGGAAGATGGGAGGAGAGACAGTGAGCTAGTGCTTTGTCTGGGACCCCCTTGAGGATAAGGTCTATTTCAGGCTATCCAGGTTCCCCAAACCTTCCCTCCCTTCTGTCCAGAACAGGCAGAACAAGCTTCTGCTCATCTGCTCAGGCCTGTAGCCACAGCGTGCAGGCTTCAGAGCAACCTGGGTGTGAGTCCTGCCTTTCACGGTGAGTCAGATTCATATCACTGTCGTTCAGTCCCTGAGATAACCCACTTGCAAAATGAAAAGGCTTGTTTTGGTTCAGAGGTTTGGAGGTTCTCTTCCGGGACTAGACCCAGCTGCTTGGAGAGGACTTTAAAAGAGGGACTCCTACAGGCTTCATGGGCAGCTCAGATGCTGGTCAGGAGATTGTCCAAGACTCTGGGCTGGATGGACTGGGAAGAGATGAGATCTGGGTGAGGTAGCCTCTGGATTTCTCAATAGAGCTCCAAACTACAACCAGCTTGCATCACAGCAAGGGCTGAGCTGTGATATATACATATGTCATATATGTATATATACATATAGTATATTCTAAATGTGCCCAGCGCTGGCTGAAGGACAGTGGCTATAGTAGGTGTCCTTTCTCAGCAGCAGGGATGGACACCTCAGTGAGAAGCTGACACACTGTTGTCCCTTGGTCAGAGAGTGGAACGGATGGAAAAAGACTGCCTAAAAACAATGTCACCCCCTCTGGCTCTGGGGCAGCTCCGGTACAGGGGCCTCCCGCAGGCATGGCTCCGTATGTAGGTGGTCACATACACCACAGCCTTCTTCCTCCCAGAGGCCAGTGAACCACATGCTCTTGGCTATTAGGAACATTTGCCCAGTGGGCACTCACTCTTTCCCTGTTGCTTCAGATCCAGAGATGTGACCTTTATCTATGTCTGTCTGTGAGGCTGAATTTCACTGTGCTGTAGAAACAAGCAAACCCTGGAAGTTTGCTGCTGTCAATCATAGAAGCTCATTTTTCATTTTTTTTTTTCAGATCAGTCTTGCTGGTGGTGAGCTGTGGGTGCTAGCTACCTCTCCTTTCTGCCTATTTAAGTGTCACTCTTTGAACTTTCCAGGCCATGATAAAATAGCAACTTATTTTTCACTTAGGACTTTATTAACTATCAGTTGAGGCATTCACCCACATAGATACTCATTGCTACATAATGGAATGGTTATAAAGCCAAGTATATTAGTACCCAGGATCGTGGGCTTCACTTCTGTTTCATCCATGCAAGGTTTCTTGCACCTGTATTTCCAGGTTACTGTCTACCCTAGCTCTTGATTCCCTCTTCTCTAAAGACCCAGCCATTTGCACACATGTTCCTCTATCTGTGTCAGCCATATCTTTGTCCATATCAGACATCCTTTGCCTTGTGAATTGTGGCTCCAGTTTCATACTCAATTGTGGGTCCCTCAGGATAATGGTGTAAGGCAGGGAGATCCTACTCTTCTGGCACATCACCTCCTATCCTCCAAGGCCAGCGCTTCCTAGAGATGTTCCATGGTGTATAAGCAGAGGGGCAGAACATGGTAGGGGTCCTTGATGGTCCCTGGGGTTTAAAGTTTCATCTAGAAGCAGTGCACTGTGTAACTGTGTCCTCCAGACTGAGACACACCCTAAAGCGAAAGGAGGTTCGCATGACTCTGGAAACTCCCCAAACTTAACCAGGCCTATGAGGTCCCTTCTGGAGTTATATAAGCAGGAAATGGTTGTTGGGAGTGATGGGAGGCTATGATGGAACTATCTGCCTGTTGTTCAGGGACTTCCAATGAGGCATTTTCTATAAATCATTTCCTGTGCTGATGTGGGCGCCTGTAAGAAGCCCCAATCAACTCCCTCATTCGCCACAGCAGTTGTGCTGGTTTGAGTGAGAATTGGCCCCCAAAGGCTCATAGATTTGAGTGCTTGGTCCCCAGGGAACGGCACTCTTTGAAAGGATTCAGAGGCATGTCCTTGTTGAAAGAAGTGTGTTGCTGCAGGCGTGATTTATGGTTTCAAAACGTTATGCAATGGGAGTCTTCGTCTCTGCCCGAGGACCAGGAGGTAGCCCCAGAGCCATGGCAACACTGCCATGCTCCATGCATGATGCCCTGCTTCCTGACACGAGGATAGTGAACCAAGTCTCTGAAACTGTAGGCAAGTTCCTTATTAAATGCTTTCTTCTTCTTCTTTTAAAATAAGCATTGCTTTGACTGAGACAGCAATGTTAGGTGGATTCTTTTTCTTTTTTCTTTTTTGTCTGTTGTTGATGTCCTGTGGTCTGTGAAGAAACATATTTCTCCAGGAAAAGTCAGTTGCAAAACACTTGGCACTAACAGGGACTAAACAAAGGCGAACCTGAGGGGAACATCACCCTGCAGTGAGTTATAAGACATGCAAGCCAGGAAGTCGTTCTCTGACCTCCATGTGCCCACCACCACACACTAGTGAAATGACTGAGGTCATGCCATCCTGTCCCAACTTTATATTATGTATGCTTGGTCACTTCTCAGCTTTCCACCTGCCAACAGCCACCTCTGCCTTGGCAATGCTTCAAGGACTGTCTGTGACTTTGAGTGTGGTCCAAATGTATTAAATAGTGCCTGGAAGAATCCATGAAACCTTGAAAGGGAAGCAGATGTTACTCAGCTGCCTTCACTATGTACCCGCTCTCCCCCAGTACTGATATAATTATGATTTCATCTTTAAAAACACAGTAACCCTGAGCTTGGGCATTAAGGAGCTTTTCAGAGGCGTGAGCTCATCTTGGTCTGGCTGCCAATAAAGGATTCAACGCTTCTAACTTGCTCAGTCTGCGTGGTTGTCATTAACTGTCTCCTGTAAATCATTTCACAGGCACTACACACACACACACACACACACACACACAGAGAGAGAGAGAGAGAGAGAGAGAGAGAGAGAGAGAGAGAGAGAGAGAGAGAGAGAAGAGAAAATAAATGTGATTCATTTTTATCAATTCCTAACCAAATAAATTAATATAGAAATTGATTGGCTCTGAAGGGAAGCATTCAGGAATGTATAGCAAGAAGCAGTCAACAAAGACTGTGCCAATGCCACACTCCGCATAGTGAGCACCTCTGCCACTTGGTTTAAGAGTGGCCATGTTCTGATAGCTGAACTTAGAGAACTTAGATTTTACTATTTGTGGTCAAGGACATCTGTTTCACTAAGCCCATGTAACCCTCCCCATGATCCTAAAAACCTCCCATGAGTCTCGAGAGATGGAGGAGAGGTTAAGAGCACTTGTTCTTGCAGAAGTCCTGGGTTCAGTTCTCAGCACCCACATGGTGGCTCACAACCATCTCTAATTCTAGTTATGAAGGTTCTGACAGCTTCTGACCTCCATGGTACCCAGGCATCCACGGGGTACATAAATACATTTTAGCAAACACCCATGTCCAAAATACTTTGTGTAACAGTTTCCTCTGAGATCAAAATATTCCATCCTGCAAGAAAGTGGCTTAATCAGGAAGGTGAACAACTCACATTAGCTTTAGTACGTCCCTAAACTGACCAGATTCATTAGGCCCCTCCCCACGTTCCTAGAGTAAGCAATAAAGCTTCAAAGAAGACTCTCAGACAAGTCAACCTTCAAAGAAAACTGAGACCAGACCAGCTGCCTAGAAAAAAGCATAAACCAGCCAAGCTGCCTAGAAGAAGTTTAAACAAGATCCACTTGGAAAAGGACAGTCTCTGGCCTGTTGTAATGCCTGTCTGTTAGTCATTTCTGCTCCTGTAAGCACACCCCCACTGGCATTCCTATAAGTGACCCAAAGTAATGTTCCTTAGTTCATCAAGTCAAACTTCGGTGGTATTTGTACTTTGACTTGTCATGGGCTCTGTGTCTGTGGTGAGTAGACATGTGTGTTGTATCTCCCCAGGAAAAGTTTTGTCACACAAACATAAACCTAAGAAAGAAACCCTTTCCTGTGCCTCAACCATTGGAAAGCACAGTTCGATGACACACATGTGCTTTGCAATGGTCTCTGACTCCCCAAGAAGCCATCTTTGAAGAATCTGCCTCACTGTGGTTTACCAAGCTGAGAAGTAAGAATCATACTCTCAGGTTAGGCCTTTCTGAAGGGGCTCTGGCAGGCTGGAGCGTGGTAAACATGGCTCCATGTCTCTGGCGGGCCTTTCCCTTCCCCATTCCCTCTGCCTTATTAAACTGTTAGAGTGCATTCCTAAAGCTGGCCCCCAAGGTCTATTTCCTTATTTGGCTACTCCTTGTTCCTGAGGCTGACTACCAAGGTCCAGCTATCAAAGAATTGAAGTCCAGAGATCAAAAGCTCGCTTTGGCTCACGTCATTAACATGCCCAATCAAAACAAACCAACTCATCCTAACACAGGATTTCCCCCTTACTCTTTATAAACCACCATTTTCCTCTGGGCCATGTCTGTTTCCTCTCTATTCTGACCCGGCCCGCAGGTCAGTCGAATGAGACCCTAAGAGAGGGGGTGAGAATGGGGTGGGACAAAAGACGCAAAGAGTGAAGACCAAGACAGGCTGTCTGCTCAAGGGCTCAGTTTATTAGAATTTTTCATACAATTTATAGGCAGGGCGGGCGGAAGGAATGTAATTGCCTTTGGCAATTAAGTGACCAGGAATCACAGGATAACCCACCAGAGGAGTCACAAGATGTGCTAATAACGGTGTATCACAAGATGACCCAACAAATGAGTGCCAAGGTGTGTTAATAACGATGGTTTGGAAAGTTCCTCAGAAGCGTTCCTTGGGAAGCCCTGAGTGGGGGAGGAGGGTTTAAGGTATTTCAGGAAGGTGATCTTATTGCAAGCCCTAGGTCAGCCAGGAATGCACTACTGTATCCAGGCAGGAGGCCATTAAACCAGGTTAGACCAGATATCAAGAATTCAGGGGGCAGCAAGGTGCCAGAAGGCTCCCCGCACTATTCAGTGGCAGTTCTTCGGCTCTTTGGGGCAAATATCCCTGCCCTATCTCCCTTTTATTTTCCCCCTTCTCCCTTGTCCACAATCTCTGGTCTTTGTCTCTGATTCCCTGTCCTTTGTACCTTTGGGGCAAATAAATCTACTTGCTGATTGGGGGGCTCTTGTGCCAACTCTGAGGTCTTTTCACTTTCCACAGCATCTTACCATGACATCACTGACACGGCCTCAACTTAGAACTGGGTGGTGACAGGTTTAGAGTGAGGAAGGGCCCCACCAAATGGATGTCAGAATTCATAGGCAGGACATGTGGTCAGGGTTAGAAAGGGACCTAGGGCCTGTGGTCTCTGGCACTAGGTCTTGTCAGAGCTGCATGGCCTTCCAGGAAGCCAGGGTGACCATGGAGTTCAACGTCTCACTGGGGTCCTGCTATCAAGTGTGTGTATGTTCCTCTGGAAATGGACAGGATGAGGGACACAAGCTATCTCCCTTATTTTAGAAGTCAGTGAAGAGTTCATTGGCATTCAGAGTTCCAAAGACATGGTATGTTTACTAGACTCCTAATTCTTTCCCAGCACCCATCTCCATGACAATCCTTCTTTTTGTCTTCTCTTTTTCGTGTTTACTCAGCAGAAGGGCGGAGCAGCATGACTCAGAATATTGGATCCCAGAGTCCTGCTTTTGTTGTTACCTTCTGTCTTTTTCCAAGATAAGGTGTCACTGTGTAGCTGAGACTGGCTTTGAATTCTCCATTCTCTGTTGCAGTTGTTTCTGAGGGATGGACTGATATGGCCCACCATGCCTACCACACTCAAGGGTCTTTCCATACCCACATACATACACTAAGTAGCACACATTTCCTACTTGGTCTGGACAGTAGGGCGCTCTCATTATATATCAGGCCCTGGAGTCTCATTAATAAGCACCAATATTTAAAAATGTGTGTGTATATGTGTGTGCATCCTTCTTGTGTGTGTGTGGGGGGGGTGCGTGTGTGCCATGGGGTACACGTGGCAGAGAAAAGCTTGCTGGTTCTCTTCTTCCACCATATGGGTCCTGGGAATTGAACTCAGGTCATCAGGTTTGTAAGACTTTGTGGCCTTTGGTCCATCCAAGTGTTGTGCAGTAACCCTATTTCTCGAATCCCAAGCATTCCCAGTAGCCACTGCTTCCTGTTTCTCTCTCCCCAAACCCTGCCCATCTCCATTTTGCCAGGATAACTTACATTTTGGCTCAGAGTTCATGGCACAATTTCCCATTTATCAAGTGGACCTCCCAACTCCAGTAATCTTCCTTGTCTTAGCACACTCTGACTCCATGATATCAGTCCCATGCACGTATATGTGCTGCCATCAGCACAGCATGGGCTCCATCTTTGCATCCTTTAGGAAGAGATGAGAAACCCTCACTGACTTATGTGAAATTGGTTTGAGACCACTGAGGACGTTTGCTCCCTCCTCCCAAAGATGACTGCACGGCACTTCATAAGGCACCGTTGAGGGTGGACATTTAAGTTCTGGAATTAGCCTTGTAGGTGGGAGAAGCTTTCTTCTATTCATCAGGCCACACAGTAGCTGGTGTATCCCCTGTGTGGAACACAAGTCGTGGAGCATAGAAATAACTCTCCATGGCAGTCAGGATACCAACAGGACAAGTCTGTTCCCTGATCACAGCTCATCCTTTCTTCTCAGCTCAAAGTGCTTTTACTGAACCCATAATGATAGTGGCATTGGAACAGAAGAGTGGGAGAATGTCAGTGGACATTAGTGCATCATGTTTGGATGCTGCCAGCAAATTTTACTGCCCTTGAGCGGCTGCCATGTCTGCAGAGAAAGTTCAGGGGCTGGGGCAGGGAGGTCCAGGTACAGCTCTGGGGTTGTTTCCAGGAGAGGGGTCCTCAGGCAGGAGAGATCCCAGCAATGAGCTGGAGATTCACATAGCTATCCCAGGTGCTGAGGACCTGCTCATTACCCACTTTGGCAGTCTTTCCATCCAGGATCTGGTAGGATCTCTCTGTTCCTGTCATTTGGCTCAAGTGTAGCTTATCCAGGTGGGCACAAGATGAGTTAAGCCTTCCTTTTTGTGCCTGTGTCAGTATTTTGTGTCTGACTTCCCCTGGGGATGTGAACAAGCATCTAGTCACACCACACAGGGCACCAGGACAGACACAAACAAACACAATTCTGCTCAAGTTTGATGAATCAGTTTTATTGGAGTTGCTTCTAAGAACATGGGTGAGGGATTGCTTACTCTTGCATGGGTGACCCAGGCAGCTGCATTAACTAAAAGCCCACCACTGCATTGGTAATGAATCACAACATCTTCAACACTGGGGTTCCTAAAAAGACTACTCTCTGCCAATGGACATTTACTGCAGAGGTCACGTTAGAAAAGAGCCCGTTCCTGAGTCTTCTGAGCCCCTGTCAGTCCTCCACAAGAGGATGCTTCAAAACAGACACAACAGAGACACAACAGTCCACCTACTCCAGATCTTAAACCTTCCAGAGCTCTTCGAAGCCTTGGAGCAGGTGATATGTTTCCTTCCATATATGACCCAATATTGGGCTATCTCAAAGGATAAGTCACTCATTCTCAGCAAGTTGACAAGTTATGAGTCTCTGAAGTAACCACCACCCATCGTGCGAAGTCTCCCTTTACAGCTGAAGTTAGTACCACGGCAATCTATGGGCATAAACACAAATGTTTTGAAGGCAAGTTGACACATTATATCTGCTTAATGAAAAAATAAACCAATAGCGGTAGTCTCCTTATTGTGGCCTATGACCTCCGCAGCCACAGGATTTTGTCCTGGCATAGAATGCTCAATAGGTGTTCCCTCCTGTGGCGGCCTTAACTTTAATCAGAAAGCATCTGCTTGCAAACATAGCAATGCCACTACTGCACCACCATGTGCTGACATGTAATAGTACAACATACAGGTTCCAGGACCAAGCAAGACAGTCCGCAACAACTATCCCTCGGCAGCTTGAACTGAGCCTTGTGGCACTAGAAATCCAGCCAGCAGAAAGGATCTTCTAGGTCAGTCTCTGCTTGATTTCTTCCCTGCCTTGAAACCAAAGCATGTGATGTCTTCAGCAATGAGTTCTCTAGTTATGGCATGCAACCAAAAGCAGAGGGATTTGTGATTTGTTGGACCTCAGGCCTTGTCTTAACAACTCAGGAAGGCTGCCTAAACCTAGCACTGTAATGTTCACCCAACAACCTCATTAGTTCTGAGTGCCTTCCTCTACTCTCGAGTGCCTGTTCCAACTCCTGAACTGCCACTTTAACTACAGATCCGGGTGTTTTTTTTTTTTCTTATCTGTAAGGAACTTAGTGTTGGGCTTGTGAAATCTTTTTACAGAAGATAACCAGGATCACTTGGGGGGGGGGCGTTCCTGCTGTCCAACCCAAGTGAGTACCAATTAGTTCCAGGGTTTTTCTCTAGGGTGACATATTCACGACAATTCCTGACCCCGTATCATCTTCCTTGAAAGAATATTTCGTGCTTGGTTTCATGTTTGGTATCCATTTAGTTGTGCTTTCCCACAAGACTGGACCCAAGTAAGGCCGGGGAGGATCAGTACACCCTGGAAAGGCCGTTCAAACCACTCTCACTACTACCACAGGTCCCCTTCTCCCTCTGCACACGGAGGCGTAGGAGTTAAACGCTGCATTGCTCCAGCTCTCCCAGGGAAACTGCCAGCCTGGCAGGGACTGTGCTGTGCCTCTACCGGAGAAGGCTCCATTTTAACACGTCTTAGAGTTTTTCCTGTAAGTGACGGTTCAGTGTCTCAGAAAAGCCTTTGTTCTTTCTAAGTTCACTTTAGCTTCTCACTAAAGATCCGAAATCCGGCCTGGGCTGCTGGAACTTTAGCTCACCAAGGTTACTGCTTGAGACCACCGAGCTGACACTGATACTAATAGACTCCTAAGCGAAATGTAAGTTGGGTCCTGTGCTTTATTATCGTGGCATTGTAAAGATGAAAGGGTAACACTTGAGAAGGAAGAATGGAGAGACAGCCAGCACCCACAACTCACCACCACCAAGACTGATCTGAAAGGAATAATTAAAAAAAAAAAAAAAAGAGCTCTTGTGATTGGCAGCAGTAAACTACCAGGCTTTGCTTCCACAGCACAGTGAACTGCAGCCTCACAGACAGACAGAAAAAAAAAAATCACATCCCTGGATCTGAAGCCACAGGGAGAGAGTGAGTGAAATGAAGGATAGAAAGACCCATTAACTTTGTGGCTATGCTGACAAAGTACTCGCCTGTCTTCTGGAAGCCCAAGGCCTGGTAGAGAGCCAAAGCACTATACTGCACAGTGCTGGTCTCAAGAACAACCTCACTGTAGCCCTGGTCCCGTGCAAACTGGAGGACAGTTCTGACCAGCGCTCTCGCTATTCCCTGCCCTCGGTGCTGTGAGGACACAGACAGGCGAAAGAGCTGCAGTTGCTTCCTCCCTAATGGAGGATCCTTGACTGGCAGACAACCCACGATGCCCACCACCTGGTCTCCAGACTCAGCCACCCAGAAGGAGCCATGTGCATTCAGGTAAGACTTGGTGATGTCAGCTAAGTCTGTTTGCAAACATGTAGCCACATAATTTCTCCAAGAAAGCCAGACAAGGAGCCGTAGGCAAAGGAGTAAGAGAAAGCTGCAGACTGTGGCCAGGGCCCAGGAGCCAGACACCAGGGCTATGGTCACAGGCACCCCAAGAAAGAGCAGGAGAGTATGGGGCAGTGTCAGCCCATGGTGGAAGGCGGCAGGTACATGCTCCTCCATGCCCTTGGAGAACAGTTCCACGACTCTTTTGTGGTCCCTCTCCTGGTACTGGCGGATGTGATAAGGAGCCATGGGGAGACTTCTAGGTCTCAAATATCAGTGATCACAAGGGACATCGGGACCTTCTTGCACAGCTTCCCTGAGCCTGCAGGAAATAGAGGAAGCTACGTCAGTCCCCCAGCCTCCTACCAGCCTCTCAGAAGCCAGGAAGACTCCACTCACTGGTGTGCTTCTGTTACCAGCCATGAAAAAGCAGGACACTGTTACTTGGAGAAAGCATCAGGCCATCATCATCTAATGACCCGTGTTCCTCTCCCTTCTAGCCGTGTGACCCTTGGACATGACCCATGACCATTCTGGGCCTGCATGTCCTCATCTGCAGATCATGGTAAAACAACACCTGGTTTCCAGGTTGCTTTGAAGATTTAATACAGGAAGCCGTGTGCAGTGCCTTCCCTATCACCCTCCTTATCTGGTTACAAGTTCTCTGACCTTTCTCAGTTGAGGTGGCACACTGTGGAAAGATGTGCTGTTCCGAGATCTTTGTTTCCTCTTCCAGGTCCAGACATCGAAAACTCCCCTGTTCTCAGGCACAAGTTTTAACAAATCTTCTTTCCAGCCACTGGAACGATTCACTCTACAGAGAGTGTTGACAAAGGGTCAAACCAAACCCTCCACCCACGGGTTTCCAGGGAGGCTGTGGGACTCCAGACCACAGAGATCCAAGTCTCACCTCTCTGTCCTCTCTCAGATCTCTGTCCTGGCACCACAGATCGAAGTGCGTCTGGCCTCCTATGCCATCGGGGAGAACCTACCACGTGGCCTGCTGAGCCTCTAAGGAGCAGATCTGGCCTGGAACTTCATTGCCTGACTCTGGGACAATCATAAACCAAAGGTCAAGAACTGAAATGTGACAAGGGTGGGAACCCACACCTATTCATCTCCTGATTCCCCAGAGGGTTAACCTGGAGGGGAAGCCTCGCCTCTTCCTTTCTGTCCTCTTCATATCACTGCACTTTCACCCAGGGCACTTTGCCACCTCTGGTTTCCAGCCTACTCATTGGCATCGGCACACACTTGCTGGGGAGGCCTGTGCTCACAGCCAGCTGGGCTTCTCCTACTCTCTAAGCTGTGATTGATTCGAGGACACGGATCCTGATGGTCCAGATGGACTTCCTGTCCCTCCTCCTAACCATCATGCATGCCTGCACTCAGCTGCCATGTTGATGCAACTGCTTTGCTGAATGTGTCCTTTCCAGCCCCTGCAGTGCTTTGGTCTAGGTAACAGGCCCCACACAGCGGGCAGCTGTTCAGAACCTAGACATCACACTCCTCATACAGATTAGCTGAGGCAGTACCTCAACCAGCCAGGCAAGAGTGACACAGCGGGGTACCCTTTTCTTTCAAGATACCCCTGTGAAATGAATGCTCTTTGTCCCCAGTCTTGACCTACAGATCAGTAAGGGCTCTGTTGTCTGTTCTCATGGCTTCCTTCACAGGGTCATGATATAAGCCAGCACTTGTCTGCTGCAGTTAGCCTGGGCCTACTGTAGGCAGGGCCAGTGGGTTCTCAGGAGACATACAGGTAAGGTGAAGTGTTACATCACAGAAGCTCCTTGGGAGCCATCATGTGACAAAGTTGGAGAGCCTTTATACATGAGGTTTGGGTACCAGAAGAAGGGCCACAAAGACATAGATGATAGGTACAGCACAGTGCCATGCTGGAAGTGGGTACTTTTTGTAGTGTTTGGCCTGGGCCTATGGTCACTGAGGGCCAAGTGAGCTCTAAGGAGGAAGATGGGAGGCAGCTTAAATTGAAGAAGATTCTCAGGAGGTTTGAGGCTTGAGGGACAGGGAGAATCCTTTAGAACTCCAAAACGAATGAATGAAAGAGGAAGGAAGGAAGGAGAAAGAGAAAGAAAAGAAGGAAGGGGATGAGGTAGTGAGAGGTAAAGAGGTGGTGGGGGGGGTCAAGACCCTCAGAGAGGTGACTTGGCCTCCTGTTATCAGTGAGGGAGCTTCTCAGGCCAAAGGAAGAGAAACAGGGACTCCCCTGAGCAGGACTAAGGAGCAGCTTGTGGAGAAATGGACATAGCTTTGGGGGAAAGACACCCTACTGGATTTGGCTGGGGTGGGGGAGTAGGATGGGGAGGAAACGCGGGGGGAAGGAGAGAAAGAGAAAACACCAACTTCAGGTTTATGTAGCATGGACCGTTACAAGGAGCAGATCGATACCTGCTTGAGTAATGGGGTGCATGAACTGCGTGTTTGTTTATATGACTTGATCTATATGGAGAAGGACGGCAGCCAACCTCCCCAAACACAGGGCAGCATCTGAGCTAGAAAAGGCCCCAGGAGCAGGTGTGCAGGTTGCTTACAAGGCAGCTGGCCAAGGAGAGCAAATGAGAGAAACCAGGCTACCTGCCAGTAACAACACTTGTGCCGGACTCTGAGTGAGTCTGCCTAAAGCAAAAGTTGTTGCTTATGGCTAATTCCCTCAGAGGCGTGGTCTGCCACTATCTTGAATTGCATGGTCTGTCAGCATCTCATGGTTTGTAGGATTTGAAGGTCTGCCTTGTTTCAGTTGACAAAGGAATCGTGTGGGTTGGCAGAGGACCAAAAGACGCAAGGGCAGCTGAGACCAGAGTAAAGACGTCAAGACTTCCATGCCTCTACCACATGAACACACATTTTGGAGCCAAAATAATAATAGATTTGGCATGATTCAGGTGGGATGAGCATAGGTCTATGGCAGAGCAACTAGGCTCATGCTGGGGCCAGGGCACATTTGGAAAACTCATGGCTTGTCTGGAGTGCTGCCTTTAGCTTCTATGTGGCAAACCAGAAGCTGGAACCCAGTTCCCATTGGAGCTGCTGTCACAGACTGAATGCCAAGTGTTCCCCCACAGGCCTGTGTTTGAACCTTTGGTCTCCAGGTGATGCCACTGTTTTGGTGGGTGGGACCACAGGGGTAGGCTAGAGGGATATAGTACTCAGGTTGGGACCTGCTGTGCCCAGATGTGTGGATGCATTCATGGCAGGCCAGAAGCTATTTCTGTGGATATCCAACACTCCCCAACGCACGCACATGCGTACACACACACACACACACACACACACACACACTACCCAAATCAATCCCCAGAACAAAAGCCAGTTTGTAGTCTCTGTGCTCCTGGAATTGAGTCCATGTTGCCTAATAAGGATGCAGAACCCAAAGAGCCAGGTCCTTGCTTCCCATCACCCACTTCTTGGTGGCCATCTTTTCTTTAAGAGCAGGGCCTTGGTCTTGTGTCACCCACTGACTGCCTCCACAATGCCAAAGGCACGTGAGCTTTGGGTCCAGCATCCTGTCCTGGAAAACTCACTATCCTCGGGGATGCTTGTCACGGTTGAGGGTGTTTACTTGTCCTCAGGCCTCCAAGCACTGCAGTAGCTCCTTCAATGTAAAACACCAACCCACTTCCCCACAAGGATGCCTCCCCGACTCCTCTCAAGAGCCAGAATATTCTGCAGAATATTCTTTCCTTGTTGTATATTTCTCCCCACAGGAATAACTTGAGGGTCAGTAGTGAGAGCCATGACACTGGCTAAGGCACGATTGAAAACATCACCTGAACTTCCACCCCTGCCTTAATAGCACCTGTTCTCCTCTACGTCAGCAACCCAGGCTCAGCTGTGAGGACTTCCGCAGCAGCGCAGTATCTCTCTACCGGAGCTTCCGGAAGTGGTGGGCTTGTTTCCAGGGGACGATCTTCCGGGGCTGAGCGCGACTGAAAGTGAGTTCCTCGCTCAGGACCTGTCGCGAGCGAGTGCCTCTCCTGCCGTGGTTACGCTTCTGTCGTGTGTTGGCGCTCAGATCTCCCAGCCCAGGTTTGCTGCGCCCCCACTCCAAGGCCAGGGCTGGAGAACACTTGGAAGGGGTGGGCGGTCTCAGCGCCGCCGGGCGCGGTTCGGCTTCCCCGGCGACCCCTGGAGGCAGTGCCCGAGGAGGGAGCCGAGTGCACTGCGCAACCCCGGGCAGGCGGTCCTCAAGATATGGGGCGCCGCGGTAGTAACCACTCAGCCTTTGCCGGCAGTCACGTTTTGTTTTGTTAAATTAAAAACAAAACAAACACAAAACCAAGCACATTACGACGTTACAAGTGGCTCGGAGTATACAGTGGCCCTCGTGGCCATGTTTTGAAAATATATTCTGTAAGAATCAAGGAAAAGTAAAATCACTAGATCCGTGTTAGCCACACCCAGAGCACATATTCATGTGTGGGAACGCTTTCTGTTCTCTCTGGTGGATTGTTGACACATGTCAGATATTGTGACTACCAATAAATTTCCCACTAAAAACTGGGGAAATAAAAATGAAAAGTCTGTTGAAAGTATGTTCAACATTTGAAAGGAAAACTAGTATCTGAAAAAGAGGAACTTTACTGAGGAAGAAGGCGGGTCTGGAGATGCTGCAGACATAGAAAACACTGATTCTTTGTTTTAGTATCAGGAGTTTTGAAAAATATCTCAGCAGAGGACACGTCAGTTCTGATAACATTGAAGAGGAAGGGAACAAAGAAGGACCTTCCATCTCAAATGGAAGGCCATCGGGTTTAACAAGTACCCAAGAAATCAAAAATGTCCCGGGCTGGGTAAATGAGTAAAGCCTGCATACACGCATGAGCACTGGGGTTGGGTCTCCAGCAGCCAGTGACGAATGAGCCAGCATGTGGGAGGGACGGATTGGGATTCCAGAGCAAGATGGCTAGCTGAATCATGAGCACTCAGCTCAGCAAGAGACGCTTTGTCTTAATATAGAAGATGGAGCGTGTTGGACAGAACAGCTCCAGTCAACCTCTGGCGTCTATGCGCATGCGCCCCCCTACACATGCCTGCACATATGTTTGCATGCACTTAGGCTGCACACAGACTCAAAGCTTTATAAATCTGTATGTTCAGAATAATAGATGAAAAGTAATGCTGGTGTTGCTTGTTAATAAACAGGCAGTTATTTTGGGACTCTTATTTGTTTAGCATATAAGACAATCAGCTTCATTAGGACGTTTTCATACATGTTTATTTACCGCTGGACATTACTCATACAGACTCTCTAGTGACCTCTCCTGTATTTGGGGGAAATTTTAAGAAATATTAACGGAATTTTCTCAGACAATGTATGGTGTCATTTGCTGAAAGGAACAAATACAAAAATTGAAAACAGCTTTCTAAAATTTACCATAAAAGTTGAAAGTAACATTCGTGCGTATTGGTTGATAAACAATGCCATTCTTCGTTATCTGGGTCAGCTGGGATTGGGTGGCACCAGTGACTTACTCCCTTGTCAGACTCTGTTAAAGATTTCTGTAAAGTATCCCATTCCTTTCCCATGTGATGCTTTCTAAAGCCCTTTGTGAGGGACAGGAACAGGCACACATAGCATACACATACATACACATTCAACGGACACACCCAGGCAGAGACATACACAGGGACAGAGTCACAAGAACGCCTCTGGGCAGGCAGGGATTCAGACTCAGGCAACCAAAAGACAGGACCGAAGACGTGGGAGCATGAAGTAGGGAATTCAAATCCGTTGTTAGCCTTGGTTAGATGACTCCAGGGGAAGTGCTTTTTTTTTTTCTTTCCTAAGTGACAGCTATGCATTATTTGTAACTTGGAGTTAATCACTAATGCATATAATCCATGCAGGGCTGGAGAGATGGTTTAGAGCACTGGCTGTTCTACTGAACAGCTGGGTTGCATTCCCAACACACAAATGCTGGCTCAGAACTACCCATAATTCCAGTTCTTGGGGATCCAATGCCTCGTTTGCTCCTCTGGGCACAGTAAGCACACCTATGGAATACACATGTAAGTGTAGGCAAAACAACACTCATATTAGACACAAATATTAGACTTATAATAAAGTACTTGTATAATGCGGTTTAAAGTTGGTGTCTAAATGTGTGCTTTAAAATTCAGTCAAATACAGCTTTTACTGTTTTGTTTTTGAGACAGAAATTGAGGAAGCAAGTTCACCTCAAACTTTGTAGCGAAGGATGGCCTTGAGCTCAGGACCCTGGGCTAGTTAGCTACATGCTTTTAGCTGCCTTGTGTGTAAACTGGGCACAAAGACATTTCTGCCTAGCAAGGTTGCTGTGAGAATGAAGTTCCTATATTAAAAACTCCCAGGATCTCTAAGCTTGGAAGGGGTATGTGGAGAAGCCAGCAGTGAGATACAAAGGCATGAATTTCTGAGGTTGGAGCCCTCACACTGTAGCCTTCATCTGGTGCTGATAATTTTTACTCCAACTGTATTTTAAAATGTATTGAAATGCAAACAGAAGACTTTGAGACGATGACAAAATCAAGGACAGATTATCTTTTAAAATGAAAAAGAATGGGGAAGGGCTTCTCAGAATCCAAATTGAGCTGCTTGCAACTGCTTGTATCTCCAACCCCAGGGGATCTGATGCCTTCATCTGGCCTCTGCCAGCATCTTCACACACATGGCATTAATTCACAGATCTAGCGAGTTGTCCTCTGACCTCTCCACATGGGCTCTGGCACACACATAATCAAAGAATACACATACGACATAAATAGATAGATAGATAGATAGATAGATAGATAGATAGACAGATAAATTTTAAATATTTAAAGCAAGTAGCAATTTATCACTCAGGCCAAATGTTCCCCTAAAGCACACCTTAACCAAAATAAGTCTTCAACAAACAAACAGAAACCAGCAAAGAGTGATGGTAGCAGGTGCTGCAGAGTGAAGAGTAGAATCCTCAGGACTAGGGTGCCTCATCAGCCTTTCTGGCAGGCTTCCTGCGCTTCATGCTTGTTCTAAGCACCATATGCACTGTTAAGTCTTCACTGCTGCTCTAGGATAGAAGAAGGAAACAGATTTGCTCTTTCTTGACTTCAGAATAAATTTCAAATTAGGCATAGTGGAGGACACCAGTCATCCTTGTGCTCAGGAGCCTGGGACGGGGGAGGGTTGAGAGTTTGAGGCCAGTCTAGGCTATGTAGCAAAAAATGCTGTTTTCCTAAGCCTACAGAATAAAGCTAAACCAAGCGTCTAATGGTATGTCCTGTACTTTTCACATGAGTCCACCATTATATAATACTTGCTTCTTGCTCTCTGGAGCTCTTCCTGCATACACACCTGCTTCATTGTCTTAAAGTATTTGAAATAAGATGCTGACTCGTGGCATTTCTCTCTATACTGCATGTAGTTGCCATGTCTCTTAGAACTATCCTTTTAAAAATGAAGTTGATATTTTTTAAAAGATAGTCCTGTCTTTCAGGACTCCGTGTAATTGTTTCTTCAGTTATTTGAAAGTTTATTCACGAGTACAGTCCGTGGAAATATTTTGAGACCCTGCAGCACACAGACTGTGTTCGCTTCCTTCCTTTGCTTCACCTCAGGCACACACTCTCTGCTGGTCCCATTGTGGGTGAGTCAAGTTTTAGACACTTGGTTGAGGAGAGCCTAGTCTCTTCACCCTAAAGGCCTCTCCCAAACAGCTGTGCATGGAGTTGAAAAATCACTCAAACTCAAAGTGCTGTACTGGAATTAAAATTCAGCTCCAAGCATAGATTCAGTTTGTGTGTGTGTGTGTGTGTGTGTGTGTGTGTGTGTATACATGTGAGGAGGTGGCAAGGGAGCCACAGCTTGGGTGTTCAAATCAGAGGATAACTTTTGAGGATTGGTTCTTCCCTTCCACTGTGGGATCCTGACATTGACCTTATCTTTCCTGCAATGGGAAGAGTGGGAGGAAGAAAAGGCAGGAACTGCTTAGTGTATTGCAGTATGGGCCTATTGCTGTCTGCACTACTGATGCCAGTGCATGTGTTAGATTTCGACACAGCACTCCTAATGTCTCTACGGGGGAGGTGGCCCCAAAGCAACCTTTCAAGCAATGCCAATTACTAAACACGTCCTCCACTTTGGACTGTCGAACTGCTGGTGCAGTTGATGGATACGTTTATTCATTTGTGCGTTTCAGAGATAATTTGTGAAGCTTTTATTTCTCTCCTTTGGATGTGTTTAATTCTTGTGAGCCTCTGACCAAGAAAACAAATGGAGTCTTGCTGTTTTCTAGGAAAGAAATTAACAGATGTGCCCACACCGCTCAAATGGTAGTGTTAAGCCCACTTAAGAGCAGCCTTCTCTGTGTTAACCAGTTAAGTCCAGAGCCTGTGTCATGTTTTGCAAAAGCTGCTCATTTGTACCTGGAACGTACTGCTGGGAAAAGGGGACATAGGAGCTGGGGATATGCCTCAGTCAGAAAAGCACTTGCCACACAGCACTGGGACCTGAGTTCGATCCTCCAGCGTTCCAAGTTAAAAAGCCAGGCATGGGGGAAGGAGGCCTGCCCTTGGAATCCTGGCTCTGAGGAGGCAGGGACAAGGGATTCCCTAGGACTCTTCTGCCAGTGTAGCCTAATAGATGAGTCCCAGGTTGCAGTGAGAATCTCATAAAGAAGGTGGATGGCTCCTGGGAGTGACATCTGAGGTTGACTTCCAACTTCTGCATCCATGTGAATGTGCACCTACACATTTATACCAACATACACGGAGAGAGAAGATATGTTTTCATGTGTCACACACACATATATATTTGGATGAAAAGCCAGCAGAGAAGGCTGCTCCTCCCTCAGGGGTGTGTGTGTCAAAGAGCCAGCCATTGAGTTCATGTCAGAAATAGTCCCTGTTCCCCTTACTAGGGTACCCACTTGGATATTGAGCTACCATTTGCTACATTCAAGCAGGGGTTCTAGGTTATATCCATACATGGTCCTT
>JAQQSO010000315.1:0-15052 GCA_028658305.1 Pachyuromys duprasi | reverse complement strand
TTTTTTTTCCTAGTGTCTTAAAGGTTTCCTTGTATCTGTTTGTTCATTTGACATATTATGTATAATAACTCCAGGATCCCTCAGCTTAGTTTATTTACAGATAACCTGTTTATTTTCAGAAAAATTTTATTGATTATCACTGTGTTTGGGTAAATATTTTTATAGCTGTGTTTCTTTTACAAAATAGTGCATTTGCATTTGGTATATATTTTAAATGAATATGAAGTGCTGCCTTCAGTCTATTGACAAATTTTAGATTGAATTACATTTTGTCAGACCTTAGAATACCTATATGCATGATAGTTTTGGGTTCCATTTGCTTGCAATCATGTTTGTCCATTTACTGTAGGTATTTATGTTTGTTGTTGAGGGGAGGTTTTGAGATGCAGAAAACACATGGGCCCTGTTTCGTATTGGGTTAGTTTGTGTGTCTTTAGGGAGAAACAGAGATGAGTAATATAGTTATTATTGAAAGATGTTCATTGATTCTTATCGTGCATTTGATTTCATGCTGTTTTCTTGCATCTATTTTAATAAACACAGATTGTGCTTGCAATATTTATTTGTCACTTGTGATATCTTGGGTATGTTTATCCTTCACTTAAATATTAGCATTCCTCCTATTTTTTCCAGTCAATATCACATGCTTACTAAATAACTAATTTATTTTTCTTCAACGTTTATCCTTAAATTCTTGTGAGAAACTAATTTTCTCCTTCTTAATTTCTGTTCAGACTATGATTTCTGTATCATCAATAAAGTGGTTGTATTTTTATAATCACTCACTTCACACATTGTAAAAATAATTTTTGTCAGAAAATAACAAAAATAAAAAAGTTTTTTTATTTTTTTAAATTTTTATTAATTACACTATATTCACTTTGTATCCCACCTGAAACTTCCTCCCCTCCCAATCCCACCCTCCCTCTTCACCACCCATGCCCCTCCCCAAGTCCACTGATAGGGGAGGTCATAATCCCATTCCTTCTGATCCTAGTCTATCAGGTCTCATTAGGAGTGGTTGCATTGTCTTCCTCTGTGGCCAGGTAAGGGTGCACCCCCCTCCAATGGGAAGGTTATCAAAGAGCAGACAACCAGTTCATGTCAGAGATAGGCCCTGTTCCCATTACTAGGAAACCCACTTAACTGCCATAGGCTGCATCTGTGCAGAGGTTCTAGGTTATCTCCATGGATGGTCCTTGGTTAGAGTAGCAGTCTCAGAAAAGACCCCTGTGCCCACATATTTTGGTTGTGTTGCTCTCCTTGTTACACACCTGTACTCTTCAGGTCTTACTATTCCCCACCTCTTTCATAAGATTCTCTGCACTCTGTTCAAGGTTTGGCTTTCAGTCTCAGAATCTGTTTTGATGCCCTCTGTGATAGGCTCCTGTCCTGTTTCCTGTATTCTCCCTCTTCTGAGGTCTATCCTCTTTGCCTTTCTGAATGAGGATTGAACATCTTACTCAAAGTCCTCCTTCTTGATTAGTTTCTTTAGGTATACAGATTTTAGAATGTTAATCCTATATTATATGTCTAATATCCACTTATGAGTGAGTATACACCCTGTGTGTTTTTCTGTTTCTTGGATACCTCACTCAGGATAATATTTTCTGATCCCACCATTTGCTGCAAATTTCATGATTTCCTTGTTGTTAATTGCTTAGTAGTATTCCATTGTATAAATATATCAGTTTCTGTATCCATTTTTCAATGAGTGTCATCTGGGTTGTTTCCAGGTTCTGGCTATTACAAATAAACCTGCTACAAACATGGCTGAGCAAATACCCTTGTTGTATACTTGAGCATCTTTTGGATATAGGCCTAGGACTGGTATAGTTGGATCTTGAGGTAGCACTATTCCTAATTGTCTGAGAAAGTCAGATTGATTTCTAAAGTGGTTATACAAGTTTACATTCCCACCAACAGTGAAGGAAGGTTCCCCTTTCTTCACATCCTCTCCAGCGTATGTTGTCACTTGATGTTTTGATCTTAGCCATTCTGATGGGTGTAAGGTGAAATCTCAGGGTGGTTTGGATTTGCATCTCCCTCATGACTAAGGATGTTGAGCATTTCTTTAAGTGTTTCTCTGCCATTTGATATTCCTCTATTCAGAATTCTCTGTTTATCTCTGAACCACATTTTTAAAAATTAGATTACTTGATTTGTTGTTCTTTAAATTCTTGAGTTCTTTATATATTCTGGATATTAGCCCTCTGTCAGATATAGGGTTGGTGAGGATCCTTTCCCAAGGTGTAAGCAGTTTTTTGTTCTGATAACCGTGTCCTTTGCTTTACAGAACTTTTCAGTTTCATGAGGTCACATTTATTGATTGTAGCTCTTAGAGCCCGTGATGTTTGTGTTCTCTTCAGGAAGCTGTCTCCTGTGCCAGTGAGTTCAATGCTCTTCCCCACTTTTTCTTCTAACAGATTTAGTGTGTCTGGTTTTATATTGAGGTCTTTGATCCACTTGGATTTTTTTTGTGCAATGTGATATGTATGGATCTATTTGCATTTTCTACATGTAGACATCCAGTTAGACTAGCACCATTTGTTGAAAATGCTAACTTTTTTCCATTGTATGATTTTGGCTCCTTTGTTAAAAATTAGGTGACAGTAGGTGTGTGGGTTTATATTTGGGTCTTTGATTAGATTCCATTGATCAGTCAGTCTGATTCTATGCCAAAACTATACAACTTTTAGTACTCTCACTCTCTGGTACAGCTTGAATCAGGGATGTAGATATCCCCTGAAGATTTTTTATTATACATGATTGTTTTACCAGTTCTGATTTTTTTCCACATGAAGTTGAGAATTTTTCTTTCAAATCTGTATATAATTTGTGTTGGTATTTTGATGGGAATTGCACTGTTTCTGTAGATTGCTTTTGGCAAGATGGCCATTTATACTATGTTAATACTACCAATTCATAAGCTTGAGATATCTTTTCATTTTCTGATAGTTTCTTCAATTTCATTCTTCAGAGACTTGATAGTCTTGTCATACAGGTCTTTCTCTTCCTTGGTTAGAGTTACAACAAGTAACTTTTCTTGTCTCTGAATTTAGTGGAATTGCTTTGAGTTTCTCTCCATGTAATTTGACGTTGATTATTGGCTTGCTGTATATTGACTTTATTCTGTTAGGTATTCACCTTTTATTCCTGATCTCTTCAAGAATTTTACATGAAAAAGGTTTTGGTTTTGTTGAAGTTTTTTTTCAGCATCTAATGAGATTATTATGTGATTTGTTTTATTTCAGTTTGTTAATATTATGGATTATATTGATGGAGGTTTTTTAAGTTTTATTTATTCATTATGTATACAATATTCTGTCTGTATGTAGACAAACATACAAGAGTAGGGTGCCAGATCTCATTATAGATGGTTATGAGCCACCATGTGATTTCTGGGAATTGAACTCAGGACCTCTGGAAGAGGAGCCAGTGCTCTTATCTCTGAGTCATCTCTTCAGCGCACACATTGATAGAGTTTTATATATTGTTCCATCCCTACATCCTTGGGATGAAGGCTACTTGATCATAGTAGGTTATATATTTAATGTGTTCTTGGATTTGGTTTGCAAGAATTTTATTGAGTATTTCTGCACCAACGTTCATGAGGGAGATTGGTTTGCAATTCTCTTTCTTTGTTGAATATTTGTGCAGATTAGGTATTAGAGTGACTGTGGCTTCATAGAATGAGTTTGAAAATGTTCTTTCTGTTTCTATTTGTGGAATAGTTTGGGGAGTATTGGTATTAAATCTTCTTTGAAAGTCTGGTAGAAATCTGAACTAAAACCACCTGGACCTGGGCTTTATTTTGGTTGGAAGACTTTTGATGACTGCTTCTATTTCCTTAGGTGTTATTGGACTGTATAAGCCATTTACTTGCTCTTAATTTAGCTTTGGTAAGTGAACTCAATCGAGAATATCATCCATTTTGTTTAGGTTTTCTAATTTCATGGAATACAGGCTTTTGAAGTAAGACCTAATGATTCTGTGGGATTTCCTCAGGGTCTGTTGCTATGCCCCACATTTCATTTCTCATTTTGGTAATTTGAATACTCTCCCTTTGCTTTGTAGTTAGTTTGGCTAGGGCTTTTTGTCTATCTTGTTGATATTCTCAAAGAACCAACTCTTGGTTTACTTGATTGTTTGTATTGTTCTCTTTGTTTCTAAGTTATTGACTTCAACCCTGAGTTTGATTATTTCCTCCCATCTACTCCTCTTGGGTTTGTTTGTTATTTTTCTAGGGCTTTTAGGTGTGATTTAAAATTGCTAGTATAAGAACTTTTCTGTTGTCTTATGAAGGCACTTGGTGTTATGAACTTTCCTCTTAGCAATGTCTTTAATGTGTCCCATAATTTTTGGGTAAGTTGGACCTTTATTTTCACTGAATCCTAGAAAGTTTTTAATTCATTATTTCTTCCATGACACAGTGTTCATTGAGTAGGGAGTGTTCAGTTTCCATCAGTTTACAGACTTTCTGTTGTATTTGAGTTCCAGCTTTAATGCATGGTGGTCTGAGAAGATACAGGAGTATCTCTTTTCCTTGTCTTAGTGCTCTAGGATTTCATTTACTATATTGAAAAAGATATTTCAATCTTTTTATATCTCTTAGGGCTTGCTGAGTGACTAAGTATATTGTCAATTTTAGAGAAGATTCTCTGAGGTGTTGAGAAGAATGTATAATTTTTTGTGTTGGGAGAAATGTTCTGTAGATAAATGTGAAGTCCATTTGATTCATGATGCCTTTTAGTTTCATTATTTCTCTCTTTAGTTTATCTATTTATGATCTGTCCATTGGTAAAAGTGGGATGATGACATCTCCCACTATTAATATGTGGGATTTGATGTGTGATTTAAATTAGTAATGTTTCCTTAATGAATGTGAGTGCCCTTGTGTTTGGGGCATAGATATTCAGAATTCAGGCATCATCTTGGTAGATTTTCTTTTGATGACAATGAAGTGCCCTTCCCCATCTCTGTTGATTAGTTTTGGTTGAAAGTCTATTTTACTAAATACCACAATGACTACTCCAGCTTGATTCTTCAGTCTGTGAGCTTATGAAACCTTTTTCCAGGCTTTTATTCCGAGGTGAGGTTAATCTTTATTGTATCCACCAGATTGAAGGATGCTGTTTTCAAAAAGTATGGAATGCTTCACAAATTTGCATGTGATACTTGTGCATGGGCCATGAAAATCTTCTCTGTATTATTCCAGTTATAGCATACGTGCTGCCAAACTGGCCCATTTTATTGACATTAAAAGTAGAATTATGAACCAACAAAACCACATCATATTATAAGAGATTAAGAGATGGTGGGACAATGAATAAGAGATTAAGAATGCTGAGACACTAGCTTCAGCCATTGTATTTAATTTACTAACATAGAATAATTTTAATTTTTAATTACATTTGAAATGAACATTCCTGCTTGAATGGGGTTTGTGCCTGATGTCAAGACAGCAGTTCTTTTCTGGCCTTAACAAAATGATGTAGCACTTAGGACTAAAGATCAAGCCAAGGAGTGCTGCACTGGAAGCCAAGATAGAGAACACTTCCATAGCCACCATAACCTTTCCTTTTGTGCTGTGGTAGACTGGGAGGAAGGTGACCCACACACAGAAGAATACCTGCATGCTGAATGACAGAAACTTGGCTTCATTGAATGTGTCAGGCAGATTTCTAGACAAGAAGGCCATGCTGTAGCTCCCAAGTGCCAAGGAGCAGAGGTATCCCAGAACACAGTGGAAAGCAACTGCTGAACCCTTGTTGCACACAATGATGATGTGGGCATGTTCAGCATGAGCATCTTGATCAACAAAGGGTGGTGAGGTAAACAACCAGACTCCACAGAGAATAAGTTGGATCAGTGTGCAGAAAGGAATGATGAAATTAGGGGCCCTTGATACCATTAACCACCTCACCAATCTAGCTGGAACAGTGACCTTGAATGCAATAACCACTGTGATAGCTTTGGCCAACACTGTGGAGAGAGCCACAGTGAACAAAATTCCAAATGCTGTCTGCTGCATGATGCAAGTGGTTGTGTTGGGCTGGCCAATAAAGAGCAAGGAGCTGAGGAAACAAATGATGAGTGTCAACAGCAAGGTGTAGCTGAGAGCCCGATTATTAGCCTTGACAATGGCTGTGTCTCTGTACTTCACAAAGACTACAAGAACCAGAGCTGAGAGTGCAGAGAAGCACAGTGCTGTGATGGTGAGAGCCATCCCCATGGGGTCTTCGTAGGCCAAAAAGCTCACAGATTTCTGGAGGCAGTGGTTCTTCTCTGAGTTCGCATAGTGACTTTCTGGACACTTTACACACTGGTCCATATCTATTCAGAAATGAAGTGTCTGTTATTCAATCATCAAGTAGTCTCCTTATCCCTAAACTGAGCCTCAGCTCACTGAAATGTTCCTTGACTCACCTTCCTTTATTTTTTCAGAAACATATATTTAAGTACTCTATGAATCATTTCAAATCTATAAACCCATCTTTACCTATTGTAACAATAATCAAAGAAGCTTAATGCTCTTTCTACCTGTAGGTTGCATCTGTATTACAAATCATAAGATTACCAAAAATAGTGTATAATTATAATTTGATTGTTACATTCCCTCATAAAAAGAATATCTAATTCTGGTCATATATTTTGTACCATATGGACAATAATGTTTGAAATTAATTAACAATATTAATTAACAAAAATACTGTTCTCAAACATGGGACTCACTTTTAAATATTTCCCTATAATACAATAATACTCTAGTTTGTTTCACACTCTTAATAATTTTGAAATAACACATACCATATCATTCTTGAAGTTTAAATTCTGCTCTTAAAACATGTTGTTATATTTAGCTATAGAAAAATTTAACTGATGGGGAGAGAACTTTTGAAATATTTATACAAATTCAAAAAAGAAAAATTGAATACTTTGCTCCTAAATATTTGTCTTTTATCTTGAATTAAAACATACACAACTATGTTTATAATTCCATATTATGTACATTAAACCCTTGTGAATGGCTGATAACTATCCCCACATCAATGAATTTTCTCCTGTTTAATATTTCAGCTAAATATCAAGTTTATTTTCAGGACAATAAAATCTCTGTTTTGCTATCTTGATTCTTTTTTTTCTCAAGATATTTTCGTAACTTTTTTCAACATTCACAGCTTATTTTTTGCTTCTATTATGAGTGATTTTTGTTGATTTTCTATTGTACAATGTATGCTTTAAGCATAGTATTCTATATCTGACTTAATTGAGGTATATGATGTCTGATTATTAAATAATTTATGTAAAGATAACCCTTTTAAAGAACAGGCTTTGCTTATTTCTTTAATATTGAATCAGGGAAACATTGAATTTTCATTTTTATCACTTTGATTTAAGTGTGGTTTGAAATATAACCACTAACACAAATTGTGAATGATTTTGTATATTCATGACTGAAGTACTTCTACTTTGTGCATATTGAATATATTTATGGACACACAATGTAGCTAAAATGCAGAGGAGGAATATTTCATTCCTGGTACTATAAACCCACATGAAATTTCATGGATGGGGTGAGGGAGGTCATATCATATAAGGAGGAACTAGATGCTGCCATTTAGCTTAATCTACTTATTTTCAAACAATCTTCTAAATGTTTGTGTTTATGCATATTGCAAAGTAACACTCTCCTCTTACTCACAGAAGCCTTTTCATAGTGATCTGTGATGAAGGCCAAGAACTGTGACTGTGGAATATCCTGAGAAGAAGTTTTGCTTTAATCCCCATTAATAAACAAGGACTTCCAAAGCATCAACTCCAACACTCAAGAAATGTAACAAAAATGAATTCAAAAAGGATATAAAATGAGGACTGTGAATTGCTGTTTCCAGGCTAAACCTGTATTCCATTAACAATTACATCAACAATTAAGGATAAGTTTGGTGGTTGGTTCTGTGAAGTATGAGCTGAATAAAAGTGAGGGGATTGTCTTCCTTTCCCTTCTAAACTATTTCCTGCCAAGGTATCCAAAGAAAGGACAAGTTGATACTTTTGCTTATGTAACAATTGATGACTACACTCTGCTCCAAGTTATAGTCTGAATCCAATGGTCATGCACATCACCATGATGAAACCAAATAGTACACACACAAAAATGAAAAAATAATAAAATTGTTAAATGGATCGTTAAGTATGAGTGTTGGCATGTGTTGGTAGGGGGATAATACCTAAAATATATTGAATAAATGTGGAAAATTGTAAAGGAGTAAATTTGACTAAAAAAATAAGCAAAATGCAAGCCATGCCTGCCAGAAAACCAGCTAGACTGCCTGCAACATTCTTCTCTCGGTGTTCCTCCAGATCTCATCCTTAATGGTGCAACAGAACACCTGCCGCAGCCTCTCTTGCTCTCTGCCCATATTCCACACACATTCCCTTCCTATTTTCCCTCTCTCCCTTGCTGTACCCTAGCTTCCAACTCCAGCAGGAACACCCTGGGAAACCACTGGCTATTCCTGCCAGAAAGCCAACTGGGCTGCCCACAGACTTCTCCTCTATCTAACTTCCTAGGCCAAATGTTCCACTGTTATGCTAAGCCCCAAAGCTGACCAGCCTTGGCAGCTTTCCATGAACCTCTTATCTCCTGTGGTTTTCACAAATCTTCCCTCACTATCCTTTCTCTCCTCACTTTTTACTTTGTCTCAGATCCCAACTCCATCAGGCACCCACTGATAACTCAAGGTCTGCTCTCCTCAGGGGAACAAGAAGTCTAAAGTAGACCTATTTTTATTATAATGTTTTATTTTTAATGAATTACAGTTTATTCCCTTTTTATCCCACCTGTAGCTCTCTCCCTCTCCCCCTCCAAATGGCAACAGCACCATCCCTCCCACTTCTCTACCCACGCCTCTCCCCTAGTCCAATGATAGGGTAGGTCCTCCTCCCCTTCCATCTGTTCCTAGTCTATCATGTCTCATCAGGATTGGCTGCATTGTCTTTCTCTAAAGGGGAGGGGATCAAAGAGCAGGCCAATTAATGTATGTCAAAGAGAGTCCCTGTTACAATACTAGGGAATCCACTTGGACATATTCATATCATTCAATAAAGAGGAACCACATGTTTTGTGAAATCCTTTTAGCTTAGGGAGGCAGAAACAGCATCACGCTGACCTTTCTACTCAGCCTACATTCCAAATGGAAACCAAACTTTCACACTCAGCTCATGTGGCAGAAGGAAGAGGCCCCTTCTCCATTTTTTCCTTCCCCTGAAAGGGTATAATTTCATTTTATTTACATATTTATTTTATTCAGCTTGTATTCTTGTAACCAAATTCCATTTCCCCTCCCAGTCCCACCTATCCTCTTTCCAATTTCCCTACCCTTTTTCTCAGAAAAAGGAAAGCTCCCTTTGCTACCCTCACAGCTCTTCAAATTGCATCAGGACTGGGCATGTCCTCTTCCACTGAAGCCTGGCAAAATAGTCCTGCCAGGGGAAACTGATAAAAAAGCTGGTAAGTGAGTCCATGTCTAATGACGTCTCCATTTTCCTTACTAGAGGACCCAGATGAGGCCTAAGATGCCCATCATTGTAGGGGGCCTAGGTCCAGTTTTTGCAAGGTTTTTGGTTGATGCTTCAGTCTCAGAAGGCACCTCTGGGCACTGGTTAGTTGTCTCTGTTGGTCTTCTTATGGATCTCCTGTCACTGTTATGTCTTTTTCTCTTTCTTCTCACTTTTCCACAAGACTTCCTATGCATTGCCGAACTTTTAGCTGTGAGTATTGACATCTGTTTTGAGATGCTGTTAGGTAGAGCCTGTTAGAAGACAACTCTGTCAAGCTGTGGTCTGCAAATTTAGCAGAGCTTCCTTCATAGTGTCAGGGGTTGACACTTTCTGGGTTGAGGATTTTGTGTACGGGTTGTTATTCCCCTCCCTAAGTGGAATACTACCCACCTATTAAAAACCAAAGAAATAATGAAATTTGCAGGCACATGGTTGCAACTAGAAAAGATCATCGTGAATGAGGTAACCCAGACACAGAAAGACACAATAGTATATACTTACTTACAACAACTAGATTTTAGCCATATAGTACAGGATAAGCATACTACGGGGCACAGACCCAAAGGCAATAAGTGGCATCGAGGATTTAAGAGAGCATGCATAAATCTCACTCAGAAGGGAAATAGAACAGACATATGTAGTGGTTGAAGAGAAAGAACAAGGTAGGAGATGGGCATAGAGAGTTAAGAGGGTGGAGATCAGACCTGGGGTGAATGAGGGTGAGAGGACAGAATGCTGGTAGGCAAAAGAGATAGTGAGGGTAGGGGTTTCTCTGTGACAAGCTGGAGCTCTAAAACAGGGTAGGCTCCATGGAAGATATGATGTATATTCAAGCAGAAACTCCTAGCAGTAGATGTCATAGAGACAGAAGAGGACACAAACTAGCTGGACTAGTCTCTTCTCCATTATTATATATCATAGAAATTAAAGTCCCTCCTTTGTGTTTAATGCCTGTCAACTGGTTTCTTGTTCCACCTCTTGACCTAGGGTTCACTTTATTTAATCCTGTTTTTAAAAAGCTCTTGGGTTAAAAGGTGTGTGCTAGGGCTGAACCAACATAGAAGTACTTTTACAGCACACAGAAAGCTCCAGGATCAAAAATTGAGCCACATTTACAAAAATTTTTATAGTTCGTAAACTCAGGGTTCACAATGCAATTCAATATCCTGCAACATAGAATCAGACACTCCCACTTCTTCTGATTTCTAATTTTCCCAGGCTCATTTCAAATGCTACAGCAGAAAATGTTTTGTTTCCCTCCTTTCTCTGACGCCATTCATTACAAATCACAGGGACTTTCTCCTCCAACTTTTCTTACCCCTTCTCATTCCAGAATGCCAGCACTAACCAGGAGGTGTTTCCTGTGAATACAACAGCCAAGCAAGCAAGCAAGCAACACACAGCCAACACACTCTCCAAAATCCAGAGAGAAAACAAAAGCCAGGGAACGAAACACCTACTCAACAAAGACAAATATCCAGAAACACTCCCCTAGACATATAATCAACCCATAATAAATACATAGGTGATGGCACGGCAACACAATGAATAACAGCCAAGGCAGCATGTCTACACTAGCACTCAGGTATGCTGGAACAGCAGACCCTGAGTACTCCAACATAGCTAATGCACTAGAAAAAAACCTTAACACAAAATTTGTGAAGATGATAGATGTCCTTAAAGAGAAAAAGAATAAATCCCGTGAAGTAATCCATGCAAACACAAACAAAAATTGGAGAAAATGACCAAATGTCTTTTAAAAGTCAAAATATCTCAAACAGTTGAAAGAAACAAATAAAAGTGTCCAAGAACTGAAAATGCAAATAAAATCAATAAAGGAAATCAAATGGAGGGAATTATGGGAATAATAAACAGAGGAAGAAGAAACTACAATCAAGATATCTTTATGAAAAATAATTGTTTTCAAAAAATAAAAATATACAATAAAGTTGAAATAAATTAATGACGTGTTCATGGAAGGACTTGGGAGGAGAAAAAGAACTATGGGATTATGAAGTTCTACTATAACTTTTAAAATAATAAATAGCAAAATTGAAAAAAATAAACAAACACATTAGTTGAGTTGAAGCAGAGGTCCCAAGATGAGCACCAGATTTCACAAAGAGATATATGCAGATGTGATGCTCCCAAGACCTTAAAAGAAATTCTACAGATCTAAAATCACAGGTCTACCTTAACATAGTATTAATGACTGACTTCAATTCAGCACTTCTAACCAATGATCACATGGACAAAAGTCCATACAACATTGTGATCTAATTAAGACTGAAACAATGACAACACCAGGTGATATTTCAATATGCACGAGTGAAGTAGAATTTATGTTCATAAATACGTTTTTAACAATATAGAAGAGGAAATACCTATTTTAAATGTGTTTTTATTTTAAAATATGTTTTTCAAAGAGATAATTCTTATACAAATTTGAATGTCAAAATATACAATCTGATTACTGACTTACATCTTATATATGTTTAACTTATGTTTTTCTATCTCTATTCAATGTCCTACCTCAATTCTCATTTTCAAGTTCTCTGGATTCACTTACACTGTACCAGATTTATTTTCCAGAACACATTTTGATACAAGAATTTTCTATTTTCAACATCCTGACCAGGAACTAGTGATGTTTCTAATTCACTGTGTTTATTGTTGCTAGCTCAAATATATGCATTTCTCCCTGGTTACTCATTCAACTAACATTTAATTAAGCAGTATATGACATAATTGCAATTTTGGCAAGTTGTCACAAGACACGATTCCACATTACTCTTTTTTAATATATGGCAAATGATCCATTAGTACTGTTTAAAAGTCATGAGCATATTGGTCTAGATGAGTTAATGACTATTTTTATATCCTTTCAGGTCTGAAAAATCTTTACCAGTATAGCTGAGTTTAGATATAGAAATTATGAAGTGACAAAAGTATAGACTAAACTTAATAGATAGGAATTCATTACGGATTTCTTCATAATGGGTAATTTTATGAATACGTTTCTACATAGTTTTCAAGTGAGAATCATGTGCATCATATGGCTACTTTCTGAACATCTTTATTTTTCTATTAAATTTTTATGTTTTATATTAATTATAGTTTATTTAGTTTTTATCCCAGCTGTAGTCCCCTCCCTCATTCTCTGTCAATTCCACCCTCCCTTCCTCATCTCCTCCCTGCCTCTCTTTAGTCCATGGATAGGGGACTGGATGCAACGTCCTCTTCTGTGGCTTAGTAATCCTGCTCCTCCCTTGAGGGGTTCAAAGAGCCAGCTACTGAGTTCATGTCAGAAACAATCCCTGAGGTGCCATGGGCTATGTCTGAGCAGGAGTTGAAGCTTATATCCATACATGGTCCTTGGTTGGAGAATCAGTCTCAGAAAAGGCCCCTCTGCCCAGATATATTTGGTCCTTGTGGAGCTCCTATTCTCTCCAGGTCTTACTAACTTCCTCTTCTTTCATATGATTCTCTGCACTCTGTCCAAGGTTTGGTTATGGTGACACCATCAGTGTCTAGGGCTAGGTAGAGAAATGATGCTGAGATTTCACCTTAAACCTCTCACAATTTCTATGATCAAAAAACAAGTGATAACACATGCTGGAAAAATTGTGGAGAAAGGGGAACCCTCCTCCACTGCTGGTGGGAATGTAAATTTGTACAACCACTTTGGAAATCAATTGGGCGATTTCTCAGAAAACTAGAAAGAGTGCTTCCTCTAGAGCCAGCTATACTACTCCTGGGCATATATCCAAAATATGTTCAAGTACATACAAGGACATTTTTTTTCCAGCATGTTCGTAGCAGCTTTATTGGTAATAGCCAGAACCTGGAAACAACCCAGATGTCCCTCAGTGGAGGAATGGATACAGAAATTATGGTACATTTGCATAACAGATTACTAGTCAGCAATTAAAAACAAGGGAATCATGAAATTTGCAGGCAAACAAGGAATCTAGAAAAGATCATCCTGAGTGAGGTATCCCAGAAGCAGAAGGACACACAGAGTATATATTCATTTATAAGTGGATACTAGACCTAAAAGATAGAATAAACATACTAAAATCTGTACACCTAAAGAAGCTAAACAAGAATGAGGTTCACAGGAATATGATCAGTCCTCACTTAGAAAGACAAATGGGATGGACATTGGAACTAGGAGAAAACAGGAAACAGGACAGGAGCCTACCAAAGAGGGCCTGTGAAAGACTCTGAACTTCTTTGTTTTGAAGACTGACTCCATGAAACTGAGTTTTCTGTTTTGGCTCACATGATTCAAGACAATAAGAAAGAAATGGATCTCATTAAGGGGATCTTGAAACTGAAAACATACTATAAAATTTCCATGTAAATTAGTGAAATAATGGAATAAAATTAATGGAATGAAATCTTAAGTGAAATAACCAGACCCCCAAAACAAATATACCATGTATTAATTTATAGGAGGCTTTTATCTGTTAAGTATTGATAAGCAGGCTATACTTGATATAGCCAATGAGGTTAGGTATGAGGAGAGAGAAGGATAGTCCTAGGAAGTAGAAAAAGAATGAATAATTATGGATGAATAGAAGGGGAGACAGGATCAAGAAGAACAAATGAGGAATGGAGAAAAGAGGGAAGTACAGAAACAAATGTGAGGATGAACAGTTAAAAATAAGTGCCATTTGGTGTAATATTGGACACCAGTACAGTAGAAGCTACTTAAATATATTTATGGAGGAGCCCAACATCAACTAGACATCACTAGCCACCAAATGAAAGCTCTAGTGTCAAGAATGAGTTACATATAATTGTTAGCTAATGGGGCCCTAGAGAACCCCCAAACAACTTAGGCAATTGCCAAAGATAGTTGTTGCTCTCTACAAACTGAGGATAGGCAAAATTACTCTGACATCCCATCTTGCAATTTTAGGACTGCCAAGGAACAACAAAAAAATATAGGTACTAGCACATGCTGGCAAGGATGTAGCGTAAGAACTCTCCTCCATTAGTGGTGGGAGTTAAAACTTGTGCAGCACATTGTAAACAGTGTGCTATTTTCTCAGGACGATGAGACTCAATCTACCACAAGATTCATCTTTACCACTCTTGGGCATATACCCAAAGGACGTCTCATTGTACCACAGGGACACTTTATAAACCATGTTCATTGCTGCTCTATTCACAAATCCAGAAACTAGAAACAAGCTAGATGTTCCCCAACAGAAGGATGAATAAAGCTTATATGATACATTCCATTTGGAGTATTTAATAAGCTGTTTAAAAATGACACCATAAAATTTTTCAAGCAAATGGATGGAGATAGAAAAGATTATCTGGAGTGAGGTTAGCCTAATGAAGTCCTAATGAAATCTCCTAATGCAGTCTCCAATAGTGGGGAGAAAGAAACCCAAGTGGCCATCTCTTGTCACTCTTATCAACCAATGCAGGTTCAAGTACCAGGACTGGGTTGCATGAACTTGAGCTGTTGCCT
>JAQQSO010000314.1:0-15096 GCA_028658305.1 Pachyuromys duprasi | reverse complement strand
CCAATTTAGAATAAAAATTTCAACATGGACTGTGTGCAGAGTAAAAGAAATCAAGATCATCATTCTTGGAAAACAACTCTCATCAATCTTTTACAATTTTGTAATATAGAAAAGTGCAAAGGGTATTATTCAGGATAAAAAATCAATACAGCACAAGGATACATCACATAAAACATCTATTTTTATTTGTGACTTTTACGTTTTATTAATTTACAACAATTCCTTTTTGCAATTGAGTTAAAGTTGCCCGGTGCATTTGGTGACCTCTCAAAACACCAAGGAACAAACCAAAAAAGTAACACCTGAAAAGACACAAGAAAAGTTCTTCCAAAACTAATGGTTCATGTTTATGAAACAAAAAAGTTTCTAGAAAGTGAATATCAATATTACACAAGAGAAAGTACTAAAAAGGCCAACAGGAAAACTGTGATATTCAAACCCCAACCACATAAGCAAGCATGCATTTGTCTCTGGCTTAGATGATTAATTTTACATAAAAGAAGTAAATACAACCAATCATGGAATGCTACAATGCCAATATAGCAACAATCATGGGAGATAAGCTCCTACATAAATTACTTTACTGACTATCTAGCTCAACTCCCACATCACTCAGAAGATACTGAAGCCCTCTCCCCTAACCTAGCTAGTACCACTAGTGAGTGCTGGGATTCAGGAAACCTGGGATTCTTTGTTCACTAAGCTCGCCTAGGCGAAGTCTCTAGCTTTGGATGCTTTTTATTTACCATAAACCACAAATGTAAAATGAAGTTCTGACAAATCAAAGAAAAGCATTGTGGCAGCCCAAACAGAAGTACACAGAGCATACAACTTACTGTTCATATCAATTTAAAAATAAAATTAAGTTCTAATCCACAAGTAAATAAAAAAATTGTCCTAACTAAAATAAAAAAAAAAACCTTTGGTATTTTGAAATTTTTAGCCACTTAGATTAAGGAATACAATGTTTGAAACAGTATTTCTTTGGAATTATGACAACAAGAAGGAATGTTCAACAAGGCCCATCTTTCTGTAGAGTCTTTATAGCCAAGTCATTCAGCAGATTTCTGTTGCCATACTCATTAAAGAATAGCTGTTTTTTCAAGATTCTTCTCAAACCCCAGTTGTTAATTCTTTCAGAATCTTGCCACAATGTTTATATCCTGTACATACATGTCACTAGGAAATGAAGAACCCTTTCTTTAGAGCCAGTTGAAAGGAGCCTGCTTAGAATATAAACACTCCTCTGCTTTACATTTAGAGCCTCCAGGATGTGTATCCAAACTGATAGCACTGCATTTTTTAAACCCTTTCACACAAGTAAACTTGACTCAGGCAATTAATCTGAGGTGTGATTCAACCCTAACCCTGTCATTCATAATTTTCTATACAATCGAACTGTTTAAAGCTTTGTTTTAGGTAGGGAGCAGAAGCCTAAGTTGGTTAAGTATGTTAACTGCAGGTGAAATATAAGCTAATTTTCTTCAAAAAGCTAATTGGCATCTTTTAAAACCCTTGTTTTCAACAAAATTTCATGTTACAACAACTTGGAAACATAGGACATTTCCAATTTGTGACAGGGGATGGGGCAGTTCTGCTCCCTGAAAAATCAGGGAATCCTGAGGTTCCCCTCTCACCCTCCCAGTTGCTTTCAGTAAAGTACAATGACATCTTACTTGGGCCCCTTGTCATTTTGTACCCCTACACAATCTTTGGCATAATTTGGGACAAATAACCCACTGATCACACCTCCCTCTCCCTTCCGGGTATCTTGGCTCTTGCCTAACCAGAAACTATACCTCAGAAAGATGCCTCACACCCATGCTGCATAAGAGGAGATAGGCTGACCCTCTCCACCTGGAGAACAATGTAACCCAACTCTGTCCCATATATTTATCTTAGGGAAATCAGAAGGGGCAATGTTTCCCTTCATCCCTGATCCCCTCGAAGCATCCTGCTCCTGGCCTAGGAAGTCCAGCTCCTTTCCTAGCCCAGCCTAGCCCAGCACAGTTGGATCTCTAAGGGAGAACTGGAACTACTTACCTTTGTAGTACACCCGCAGGTTGTTCTGTGAGAGGCCAATGAAGGTGAACTTGTCCTTTAGGCTCCAGGACATGGGCAGTCACTTCTCCTCCTCATCGACAGCCTGGTAGAGGCTCTTCATATGCTACTGTAGCTCCTCTTCATAAAGGGGCCTCAGCACTACTCACAGCCTCTGGGGCCTGGACCTGAATGCCTGAACCTGAGCACGGAAAGCCTGCGGCTCACCAGAGGACATGGCCAGGTCAGATGGAGAGCAGTAGGGTTTGGCTGCTGAGAGGGTGGCCAGGGGCAGCATAGGTGGAGGCAGGTGGATCAGCAGGGTGGCCACCACAGTCCCTAAGCCTTCACCTAGCGAGCTGGCCTTGGAGTAGCTGGCACTGGCGTCCATAGGCACAGGCAGGGGGTCTCTGGAGCCAGAGGCCCCACTGTAGGATGGTTGTGGTGGCAGAGGCTGCCTGGATATTCCCTCTATGACTCAGCATGCCATACCTCCACTTCTCAGTGCTTCCTCCTGTGCTTCCCAGGGCGCTGTTGCTGAGATGCCAAGATTCCATCTGCCCTCAGGTGCGCAGGAGTTCAGGAGACCTTCTGTGGTCAAGCAGGTTGGCAAGAAAGAGCTTCTTTCAGGGGCAAGAGGTCAGGTGACCCAGAGGGGGGCAGGTGGGACAGCAAGGGGTGCTGGCTGGCAGGCCTGGATGATGGATTTAGAGAAAAGAAGCAGAGAGCCTAGAGGACTGCTTCTCTCCTCTCTGTTTCAGGTTGGCATGCAGGCTGAGGAGATGCTGCATGGACAGCAGTGGGGGAGGGGTGGCGCCAGGCAAGGAGCAGGCCGGGTGCTCCCACCATCTGGCTTCTTGGCGGCCTAGTGCTCTCTGGTGCAGGCACAGCTCCACTTCTTTCCTTGTTCCATTCCATCAGACTCAGGGAGCCTGAGCTGCACCCAGGGAGAATAATGAGGCCTGCTGAGCCACAAGGAGCTGAGTCAGGGGTTCCCTAGTGGGTCTATAAAGACCGCAGGAAACAATTTCTGATGGCAAAACCTTTCTTTTAAAACAGTTACTCTCTGTTCAATTAATTAACAAATCAGGAGTCCCTGTGAACCTCAGAGAATTGGACAATCACCATTATGGAGCCAGTTAATAGGACCCAGGTCTAGGAAGAATATGAATACTCTCTATGGAAAAAAAAAACTACCCCTCTGGTCTTTATTATTTTAGAGACATGGTCTCCTTTATACAGGCCTTGCTAGCCTGGAATTTACTATGTAGAACTCAGACTTAGTGATTGGCTTTCCTGTACTCCTTAAAAGATTGGAAAAAGGTACTACTATGCCATGTCCAGGAAAAACACCTTAAAAATTATGTTTACATGTATGTGTGTGTCTGTGTACATACATGCCATGTGTGTCCTTTTGTATATATAGGCCAGAAAAGGGTGCTGAATCCCATGAAACTGGAGTTTCAGGTTGCTGTGAACTGTTCAGCTGTGGATACTGAGAAGAGTATCTGCAAGTTGTCTGCCAGAACAGCAAGCATTCTTAACCACTGAACCTTCTCTCTCAATGGGTTTTCCATTCCAAACAAGAGTGTTAGAAGCTTCAGGCTCAGCATGCTGAGAGTGGCTTATGGATGATTGTTCTTGAGCAACTAGGCTTATTCCAAGAGCTTCAAATATGCCTCTTGTTCATCCTTATCTTAAAGACAGAGAGGCCAAGTCTTTGAGAACCTGAAGCTCAAAGTTCTCAGAGTTAGTCAGGATATTTTGGTGTTGGAACAGGTACTGTGGTGTCATTGGTATCCTAATCTTGAGGCCAAGCCCATGGTTAGTGGCATACTATGGAGAACAAGGGATGCCCATATTCAGGGGACTCTAGTTTGCCTTGGAGACAAGTTATGATTACATAGGGCAAAAACACTCTCTTCAGAATTTAAGAGATGCTCTGGGGCCCTAGAGCAAAAAGTGTCCAGTGCTGAGACTTCAACCACATGCTGATTTAAGTCACTGCAAAATAAACATGGGGAAGAGGAAGGCAAAAGTGAAGAGGTAGGCCAGAAGGCTGTACCTCTGGACCTGTGAGAGGCAATGTTGGGAGATGCTTAGAAAACTCACTTTAAACCCGGAGCAAGAAAATCTGAGGACCTTCTCAGCACCAAGTCTTAAGTCTGAGTGACCTTCGTTCAACCCCTCCTCTGAGCCTCAGTTTCCTCACCAGTGACCAAGAGACGCCCCTAAGCATGGAGGCAGTCAAGAAAACAAATACCTTTCCTTTGACATTCCCTAAGTGTGGGCAAGAGTGCTGCCAGTTCCTAACAGAAAGGATTGCTTAGGTGAGAAAACTGAGGTTGGGTGCTCTAGCCTGCCAGATGATAGAAGCTTAAGCTCCACCACAAGCAAACCAGAGAATGGTGCACATGGGTCAATTCTTTTGTCACAGTCATGTTCCCCAGGCATTCTGCAAGGCATAGGGGCACACTCTGACTGAAGGGACAGCTGACAAATCTGCAGGAAGAATTTCTTCAGGCTTTGAGAGTAGAGGCTGTTGATTGGTCATGACCTCAATCAGGGTGGGCTCCTTGCTGTTGTTTGTTTCTTGGATACTGTCCACAGCCCCCTCAGCTGGCTGCCCTCTTGTTGTTTATCTGTACCCAGTGGGCAGTGCCAGTAGCTGGACCAAGCAGTCATTTTAGGGCTGCTGCTGCTGAGGAGCTCAGCCCCCTGTGCTGCCTGCCAGGGTGGGAGGCAGAAACCTGGAGGAGTTGGGGCCCCAGATCCCATTGGTTTCCTTGGGCACCTGATGCCTAGGGCAGGCCAGTGAATGACAGGAGTCAGGCGAAAAGACCAGCCCATCACCCATGGCAAGGGGGGCTGCATGACCCCAGTTGTAGCTAGCTTGTAGAGCACAGGGTCAGGATTAGGTGGAGCAGCTCTGATGCACCACTCCAGCTTCCCATTCGGCCTGGAGCAGAGTCTTCCAGATGCTAGCATGGAGGCTGGAAGGGCAGCCAACTTGCAGGTCTGAGATCCCTGTGCCCTTGGACTGGCCAGTGGGGGTAGCAGGGAACCTGTTTTCAGTTTGAATACCTGGGTGCCTCAGAAGCTGAGTGCTCACATGTGGTTACTGCCTGCTTGTTCTCCCAGAGGATACTTTCCTCAACATCAGTCACAACCTTACGTTGCTCTTACACACCACAGCCTTGTCAGCAATTTTTTCTGGAGGCTTAAGACTAAGGTTTGAGGAAACAGGCCTAAAATGCCTTCTGATCCAAGCAGGGCGGTATTTAGGGCCCTGTGTTTTTCGAAGGGAGATGATCCTCCTCCTGTATCTTTCCAAAGACAAAACCCTCTAAGTCTTCCATGCTCTTCTGGACTAACTCTTTACTGTTTCTTGAAAAACCTAGTCACATATCCACAATGGCTGATGTTTTTGTTTATTGTTTATAGTGGGTTTTCTGTTGTGCTTTTTCTTTTCATTTTTTTCTTTCCTTTCCTTTTCTTTTCTATCTTTTTTTTTTGATGTGTAAATTCTGTGTTGTTCGAACACCACTTCTTCTGGAGTGTGTGTGTGCTTTAGGAGGATAAGGGTGGTGATGATTTATTTTGTCCCCTAAAGCAACAGTCTGTCAAGAGATAGATGTAGGATATGTTAGGAGTATTAAAAAATGTTTTTATTTTGAAGAGTCTTGACCTATCCCATTAACTTTTAAAAGAACTGCGACTGGATGTGGGAGTTAATACACTTTCCTCAGACAGGAGGATTACCATGGGTTGCCAGTCCAGCCAGAGTTATATAGCAAGACCCTGTCTTGAAACCAAAGCAGTGCTAAAATTTGTTGATGGTTGGAAAACAGCCTGTCAGCCCTGTTTTTTACATTGCACGTAGGGAAGGCAATCCCCCAAAATGGATGTGGCTCCAAAAAAGGTCCTGTATTCTCTAAACCATATTTCTCCCCATGCTTCCTTAGCTTTTCCCCACAGGTGTCTTGTTTTTTGTAGCCATGTGAAACCTATAAGTGAGATTAAGGAGGTTGAGCAAGGCAGGACTCCTCTTGTCCCTTAGGATCATGTTGCCTCTCAATGTTTAATTTCGAGGAAAACCAGCACCCTGCTCTGGAAATAGATCCCTTTGAGAAGCTGGGGCTGAATAAAGTCTGAGGGGGCAGCAAGTTGTTGCTCCTTGCCAGTGTTCCACTTGTGAGATGGGAGATTGAATAGCAGTGTTACTTTTTTCATTGCCAATCCACGGGCCATTTTTTGAAATGATCACTACACTTTTAGCCTTGATGAAATACTTTTTGGGGTATTTATTAAAGGAGTAGTTAATAATTGATCAGTGTTTCAAAATTATTCCAAGTCAAGCTCTCATTGCTTTTTTTGGCAATTAATTCACCACAGGGTTAAATTTATGCTCTTTCTGCTACCATAAGTTAGACTCTTAACATATTTTGTATATTGACTCTCTTGGTGATAGGATTACTCAAATTGTCAGCATTGCTGATGTATACAATCTTAGGGAGTCTCTTCTTGATCAGACTCATGTAAGGACAGGTGTCCCAAAAAATCTGAAAGCAGGAGAATTTCATTTCTATGTTTAATATTTTTACTAGCTCATGAATATTTATGAATAGGGTATGAAGCTAGATTCAATATTTACCCAGATACAATAACATCATTTTTTGTGCTGTGTATTTTAATTGCTACAACATGAAGAACATCAATATAGTAGCATGTCTTCTGTCTTTGTCTTTGCATTTTTTCATTTGTAAAATTCAGCACCTATTCAGCACTCTAGGTTTTTTTTTTTTGAGATTCTGTTGCTTGTATATCCCAGGCCCAAGAGTTGCCAAGACTACACAGAGAAACCCTGTTTCAAAAAACCAAACAAAAAGATTGTGGATTTATTCAGAAATAAGAATATAGCAAATAACAAATTTATAAATTCTCAATGAGTTCTACCTACTAATGTAGTTTATTTAAATTATGCCTTCATACAAATATCTTCAGTTTAATAGTGCCCATTTTGCAAAAGGATGTATAGGAATTGTTGTTGAATATTAATATTTAGTATTTATTTTTCTCTTAGTTAACAAGTGGTTATTCCTAAACCATAAATACCAAAACAAATCACAGCACAAGCCTAGGATTTATTTAATTATCCCAGAGCACAATGCTGAATAGCGATAACTCCATTCTAAACCTCCAAACCACATAGCTTCCTACCATTCAGATTTTACTCATTATACTTTCTTTTAGTCACATCTTAGGCCCTGTTTATCTCTCCCTGTGGTTCCAAGTTTTCTCCTGCTGACCACTGCTGCTACCCTTTGGCTTCTTTCCTCTCCTCTCTGGAACAAGATATCCCACCCTATTCTACCCTTGCACATCCTTAGCTGGTTGTTTGATTGAAAACATACAGAACAAATTGTGGCATGTTTACAAAAAATTGAGGCAGGTGATGCTAAGCATCACAATACAATGTCCAGATTGAAAACAGATAGTGGCGTAGATAAATCAGCATTTGAAGGAAAAATGGGAAATTGTATACATTCCAAAAAGAACGTTATACCAACAAGGAATGTTAAAAATTAAATGCAGTTTTAGATCTGATAAAATTATGATCATTTTCTCATGTGCTTCCAATCCAGAAAAACTGAAAAATATATCTTTAAGTTTCTCAACTATGGTAACCAGACAGATGACTCAGTATTTCTTACAGAAGATTTGGGTTCGATTCCCAACACCCACAAGGCAACATCACAATAGCCTATAATAACTGCAGTTCCAAGGGATATAACTGGTTCTGGCCTTTAGGCAGCAAGCACACAGGTGGGATACATACATGCAAAAACTCATTCACTCACACATAACATTGTTTTTTTTTTTAATCTTGAAAAAATCATCAGTTAAGTTCCTTACTCATTGTCTTCAGATTGTGAATTTTTTTCTTGGAAACTTTTGGGTTCTTTAGACAAGATTTTTCTGTGTAGCCCTGGCTTTCCTGGAACTTAGTCTGTTGACCAGGTTGGCCTCTAACTCACAGAGGTCTGCCTGCCTCTGCCTCCCCAGTGCTGGAATTAAAGGCTAGTGCCCTCATCACCTGGCTAGATTCTGAACTCTGAATACAAATAATAATAGTGTGAAGAGATTTTTGGCTAGCTGCAGCTATTTTGGCTATTGAATTAATTGTAATGGTAAATGATTTGTTACTTCTTCATTTAATTGAAAACATGACAACATATCTTAAATTTCCTCTAAGTGCCCCATTTTTTGAATTGTTTAAGACTTTCAAGTGAAAATCTCAACTGTTCTTTCATTTTTCTCATTTCACATGTAACTCAAGGTAGAACTCCCTTGGATGCAGCATCTGTTCAAGTCGTATATCCGATACTAACATCCTGTGGCATTTATTATTTTGAAGTAGAAATTCTCAGTAAAGGAAGATATGGGTAAGTGTAAATTTTGGTTGCCATAACCGTTTTCTTTTCCTGGATAATTGTTTTTGAAATGATTCATTAATATGTATGATATAATTTGAAAGTTGTAATCTTGAAAATCTTGGTTTAGGAAAAATGGGCTCTACATATTATAGCATAACAGATGGGCTCTGTTAAATCATGGTCATAACAGTCTTTCTGGCAGGGTCATTATTAAAACTGAGAGTTGAGGTTTAAGCAATAGAGTGGCTCATTTTCTTCTGAATTCTTCTGAGAAACTGTATCTTCCAAAACTTGCTTAGCCATAGCCAGTATGTGGCTAGTAAGCATCTGAAGGGCTTGGAGTTCAGGATCTGAGGTATTACTTGGAAGGTGGATTGCTTCTAAGTTCTTGAGTCAGATCTTCCTAGGAGATTAGTATGTGGTATGGAAGCTTGAGAGTGAAAACTCTGGTTGATTGTGGAACCAAATTTGGTTTATTGCTTAGTCTTAGAATTGATGTACTATGATATGTATGTGAATCAGAATCACTTATGGGACTACTAAAATTTATTTTGGACCTTAACCAAAATATTCTCAACCAGAATTTTCTATACTAAAGCTTTTATAATGGTGTAGACATCTTGAAAAATACTCATGAGAAATTTTGGTACATCCCTATTAAGAACTAATTCTCTAAAGTCATATTGTTTTCTGGTACTTCATTGAAACATTTGAGTGATTTAAGAAACCAAAGTGTCATTTGTCTATCTATCAGGATATTGCATTCTTCAGGTAATTTAACTTGAATTTAAATCACTCTTATTGATCATTCTGAGTTTAATTTATCAAAAGCAAATGTCCAATACTTTGTTTTTCTCTTTGCTGTATATACTCTGCCAGTAGTACCAAAAATAGAAGGGGGAAGTTTGGGCTACTCCCAGCACTTCTTAACTGCCTGTTTTGCTAAGGTGATCAAACCAAACATAAAACCAGAGATACCTAAGAGTGAGTCTAACCATATATATATGGTTAACTCCTATTTATTCTGGTCCACAATGTCGGCAAAGCTCATGATGATTTTTAGGGTTCTCTATAGCTTTCATTCTGTGTATTCCATCTGTGAAGGATTTCAACTTCATATTTTCATGGCTACAAACACCCTGAGCCTTATATCTCATTTTATGTCTCATTTATTCTCTTGAGCTCCAGTCACATACATCTACCAAGATGTTTGCAGTTGAGTCTTCTGCAACCATTGAAAATAGCCTGTTTGAAATGTTTTTTATTTCTACTGATGGTAGAAACTTGAGGAATTTTATCTTTTTCTTTGTGTCTCCACTGCGTGTCCCTTAGTTGAGTCTTGGTAATTTGCCTATGGAATTGCCTTCCAGGTCCTCTCTGTTTTTAGCTCTTAACAGATTATGTCTAAAACAGAGCTGACATGGGTCTCTCTCTTCCCTAAAATCATTTGGAACAGCTGCTCAGCTGGAAAAATCAGTCTCATCTGGACATGAAAATCTCAGCTGGACATTTTATGTTCAGCAGGAGACAGACTCAGCTGTACTGGGCAGGTTAAGCTTGACATGAAAGCTTATATGGAGAGTTCAGGCTCAGCTGCAGATAGGCTCACCTGGACATGACAAATTCAGTGGGAAATGAAAATATCACTGGACATTACAGGCTAAAGCAGGACTCAGGATCAACTGGGCATACCAGCTATGCAGGGTGTGAAAGTCTCAGCTGGAGACAGGCTCATCTAGACATGACATGGTCAGCTGGATGTACAAGGCTCAGCAGGACCTAAGAGGAACCACCGGACAAGACAGGTTCATTTATACATGACAAGATAAATTTGATATGACATGTTCATCTAGAGACAGGCTCAACTTGAAACTGTCTCAGGTAGACATGATAAGCTAGGCTGGATACAAGCTTACATGGACAAGACAGGCTCAATTGGACATTTTAAGCTCAACTCCACATTACAGGCTCTGCTGGAGACAGGCTCAGCTCAATTGGTCATGAGAGGCTCTGCTGGACATAGACTAACCTGCAAATGACATGTTCAGGGAACATTGCAAGTTCAGCTGGAGACAGCATCAATGATGACAGACTCAGCTGAACATGGCAGGCTCAGTTGGAGACTGGCTCAGATGGACATGACAGGCAGAGGCTAGACATGAGACTCTCAAGAATAGACTCTGGACATGATAGCCTCTGCTGGCTATGAAAAGCTCAGATAGAGATAAGACAGGCTAAGCTGGAGACAGTCTCAGATGGACATTATAGTCAGAGCTTGAACATAAGAGTCTCAGCAGTATACAAGAACAACTGAACCTACTAGTCTCTGTTAGATTTGAACAGCTCAGCTAGAAATGTGAAAGTATCAGCTGGACATGTCAGCCCCAACTGGACATGGCAGGCTCATCTGGATTTAAAAGGCTTAGCTGGATACAGGCCCAGGTAGATATGGCAGGCTCAGCTGCTTATAGGCCCAGCTAGACATGACAAGCTCAGGTGCACACTGGCTTACCTAGACAAGAAAAAACTCTGTTGGATATGACAGGCTCATTTGGACAAGACAGGCTCGCCTGTTTATGACAGGATCAGGGGTTCATGACTAACTCAGGTGAAGACAGGCTCAATATTGACAGACTTAGCTGGACAAGTCAGTCTCAGATAGACACACGCTCAGATGGACATGACAGGACAGCTGGACATGAGAGTCTCATAAGTAGACAAGATCAATGGAATAGCCTCTGCTAGATGTGAAAAAGCTCAGCTAGAGACAGGCTCAGCTGGACATGACCCACTTAGCTTCCCCTGACAGGCTCCCCTGGATATGACAGGCTCAGTAGGACACTGCAAGCTCAGCTATAGACAGACTCAATGGAGATAAGCTCAGCAGTCAGTGACAGGCTAGCCTGTACATGACAAGATCAGGTTAATATGCTAGGATCAGCTGGACACAGGAGACATAGGTGGAAAGGATGGTCTCTGTGTGACTTACAGGATCAGTTGTACATGATAGAAACAATTAGACATGGCAAACTCAGCTAGGGATAAGCTCAACTGGACATGATAAGCTCAGCTGCACACTGGATTATCTCGACAAGAAATGCTCAGTTGAATGATATCCTCAGCTGGACAAGACAGGCTGAAGTGGACATGGCAAGCTCAAATTGAGACAGGTTCTTCCGAACATGACACATTCAACTGAATGAGAAATGCTCAGTTGGACATGACAGCATCAGCTGGATAAGACAGGCTCAGTGGGGCATGACAAGCTCAGCTGGAGTCAGATTAAATTGAGACAGACTCAGGTGGATACGGCAGTCTCAGCTGGAGACAGACTCAGATGTACAAGGCAGGCACAGCTAAACATAAGAATCTCAGCAGTAGACCTGAAAACCTGGACATGACAGACTCTGCTGGATGTGAAAAACTCAGCAAGAGAAAGGCTCAACAACCCATGATACACTCAGCTAGAAATGAGAGGCTCTTCTGGTCATGATTGTCTAAGCAAGAGATGACAACATCTGCTGGACATACCAGGCTACCCTCCAGCTGACAGGCTCCACACTACATGGTATGAGCTAAATGTGGATGCAGTGATTCTAGTGCAGATATGGGAGGATGGCCATGTTTACTTATATGATTAATAAGGGAGTTTCTAAGCACTAAGGTCATCAAATGTTATTAGACAGACTATGTCACATGTGTTGACATGTCCTAAAAAGTGCATCCCTTTAACTGCACAAAGCTCAGATACCCTGGGTGACTAATCCTGCTGTTACATACTTCAAGTTCCTTTACTTCGTGACTATCCCTCCAACTTTGTTTGGAAATACCAAACCTCAAGAAAAAAAAAAAAAACTAGTACAATGAATGGTAGGGAGACATAACAAGATGTATTTCTTGGGGAATAGCAGCCATGGTGTCAGGTCAGCTCTGCCCATACAAAGCAGGCTCTACATGCCAACTTTGTATTTCCATGTCAACTTCTATGACTGCTCAAACTAGTGCATGAGATTATAAAGGCTCAATCTCTAGCATAATGTTGGCCTAATATATACTAGCTCTAAGATTCAGAAGTCTACGTCTACGGCACAAAAAAGAACTGTAAGGCAATGGTAATGATGAACCAGAAAATGAGACAGCCATGTGACAAAAGTCTTATCACAGAAGGCTCATTTTATGCTTAGCACTACAACATATCCTCAAGTAGCTTGACTGTTAGCACCGGTACCGTCCATGTTTAATCAAGAGGTTCCAGAGTAACTGCTGTTGGCATCTTTCAGTTTTCCATTATCTGCACCTTTGTCTCATTTACTTTCTTCTGTTTCCACAAACTACCATGCTAATTACCTTATATGGACAACATGCAACCACCCAACGTTACCTGGTAAAAGGAAACTTAAATCAAGGAATGGCCCAGATCTCATTATCTTGTATCTATCACTTGATTAATGATTGATGTTTGTGGGACCAGCCCACTGTGGATAGCATCATCCCTAGGGAGACTGGCCTGAGTTGTATAAGAAAGCTAACTGAGCATGAAGTAGATAATGGGCCAGAAAGAAGCATTCTTCTATGATTCTTGCTTCAACAATCCTGCTTCAAGTTCCTGCCCCAACTTTCCTCTAGGATGGACTATGACCAAGAAGTTAAAGCAAAATGAGCCCTTTCTTTTGAAAGCTGTCTCTGGCCAGGTTCTTTTTGAAGCAAGAGAATTAAACTGGACTGCTCTTCGTTTCTCCTTCTTATACTTGAAAAAGAAAGAAGAAATTCAGAACATGCCAAAGAGTTCTGCATGAACCTTGATAATTGTTATCCTCTGTTCTCATTTGTATGGTAATAACTGCACTGTAGGACACCTTATGTGTTAGAGCAGGCAGCAGAAAGAATCACTGAATCCCAGAAACAGGGCATAACAGTTCCTAACTTTCTTGATTTTTGGCCAGGACTATGTTTCGATCTTCATAAGCCTCAGGCTTTCATGTTTAAGACAGAAATAAGAAGTCCTAACTCCTGAAGTTGTGAGAATAAACTGAATTATATATGTAAAAGCATGTTATAAACTTAAGCTTACTCAGCAAAAAGTCAATGCTTTGAAAACCAAGAGCTGCTGCCAACTGTAAGAAACATGTCAAAGCCTGTTTTTAGAACAAAAGCCTGGCTAGTGACACAGCACCAACTAACAAAACTTTGTTATGTGCAAGATTAATTTTGTACAAAAATTATAAATGCCAATTTAGTGCAAAGTATTTTAGCACCTTATATTTTAACTCTCCCAAATAATCTTGGGACAGGTAACAGTACTGTTTATTTTCTGTTACATTTTCGGCTACCTCCATTGAGAGTGAGTATTTTTCTTGTAAATAAGCTAGACTACTTTGCCTTAATACAAGACTTGAGAGACTTATATGGAACCACATTCTAACCTGGTTAAAAAAAATAAGTATGGCTGCATCTTTAATTTCAAATCACATACAGCAAAAGTTCAAGCCAAAGATCTCACCTGAAGATAAGAGTGTCCCAGGACTGACCAGCTTGTAGAGATCATGCTTGGTGTGACCTGTTCCTACCAGGTACAGAGGGCTGCTAACAGGTCAACAGTGGTGACTGAATGTCTCTTTTAGGACTTGACTGCACAGTGTTACAGTTTTCATGCAGCTGACATGTGGTACCCATCCCATATGTGTACATATGGTACACATATGTAAATAAATGTGAATGCTGTGTTGGTGAGACAGGCCATATATGATTAAATGTATATGGGTGTTTTGCCTGCATGTACATATGAGTATATAGTGCCCCCAGAGTTCAGAAGAGGGTCTCAAAATCCCCTAGGACTATAGTGACAGATGAGTTTTGGCTATCATGTGGGGACCAGAGCTCTTAACTCCTGAGCCACATCTTCTGTCCCCAACAGGATATTTTTATATAGCTCAGACTGGCCTTGAGCTCTTTATTTTCCTGCCTCAGTCTTCTGAGTGCTAAGATTATAGGACTGTACTTCTATGACTGGCTTAAACATACTGTTTAAAGCTGCTCATTTTGTGACAATCATCAGGAGATATAGAATATGTCATTCAAATATACTTAAATTTTTATAATAAGACAATAATTAATATTGTGAATTCCATAGTTTAAAAAGGTGAAGTGGAAGGCAGGTGGCTTAGTGTATAAAGGAAGTACTTGCTGTACAAGCCTGAGAACAGAGTTTCATCCCAGCACCCTCATGGTTCTGGTGGCTCAACTGTAATCCCAGCTTTCAAAAGGCAGATAAGGAACTCTAAGGTACAACTTGCTAGCTAAATTATCTGAATCTGTATTCAGTGAGAGCCCTTGCCTCAAAAAATAAAACGGAGAATGATAGATAAAGCATTGATATCAACCACAGACTTCACATGTATATCTACCCCTGGGCAGATACATACACTTATGAACATGTACACACACTTTGTACACCAAACAAAGAAAAGAAGGTAATTTCCAAGACTGCTAAATGTGCCTGCAATCCTCTGGGAAGTAAGGCACATAGATTTTTAGTTTTTGAGTCCAGCCTAAGCTAAAGAGCCAGTTCTAAGCCACCATGACCTATAAAGCAAGTTCCTGTCTAACGAATTGTTAAAAA
>JAQQSO010000312.1:0-15105 GCA_028658305.1 Pachyuromys duprasi | reverse complement strand
ATGTATTTGACAGCAGTTTGCTCCAAACAGATGCCAAACACAATTTTTCAATCTCTAACAATTTCTTAACCTAGAGCCACCCCTTTCCTTTTTGGTTTCCTGCCATCAACTTCTTGAAGAAAACACTGTATTCATGAGTATGATTCAGAACTTTAAATACACAGACAGCTTTGGATTCTCCTCTTCACCACCATGAGACTGATCAGGGACAGCTTGGCCAGCAGGGCTTGGGTGAGGCAGGTGGCTCATTGCACCAGTGTTGCAGTATTTCTGACATAGAAAGAATCCTGCAATGTCGTTCTTCCTGCTTTTCCATGCTATGTTTTGCCACTTGATCTTTCCCCTAGTAAGTCAGTAGCATTGCCTAGAGGAGAATTAAGATTGTTACAACCGTAATGCAAGGAGTCTGAACTAAACTGGTCAATGTTTAGTTTTCTGGCTTTTTTAAACAGCCTCTTGAAGCTCATATCAAAAGCAACCGTTTGAAAGTTGAAGCTTCTTACTTGCAGAGAGCCAGGTTTTGTTGAGAGGAGAAAAGGCTCCTCAGAATCAAAAGGAGAAGCTAGAAGATCCAGGACTACAGCTTCACCCAGGTGGGAAAGTGAAATGAGCCCCTCACCCAGTCCTCTGAGTCCCTAGGTGATGGTATTAGGTGGAGGGGTGGGAGATGGGACTGTGGACGGAGAGGATCATCCAGCCTAGACATGGCAGGTCATTCTAGCTTTCTATGTGGGTGGAGGAGGGGGGAGGGCAGTCATATGCTCTTAGTCATTCCTGCCATCTAAATGGGTCTAGCTCTTCTTAAACCAGCATCCTGTCACCTGTATTCCTTTGACTGCAGAGATACTGAGTGTCATCCACAACACCCTGCAGGTTCTGCTTCAGCACAGATGATCCCAGAGTTAGAGCTGAGCACCACTCTACCCCTCCCATCCAGATTGCTCCTCTCCATCAAAGACATTTATCAGCTACCCCTAGCTTGTTTGACAGGCGGTGGTAGCACATGCCTTTAATCCCAGCACGCTGGAGGCAGAGGCAGACAGATCTCTGAGTTTGAAGCCAGCCTGGTCTACAGAGTGAGTTCCAGGACAGCCAGAGCTACACAGAGAAACCTTGTCTTGAAAACAACAAAGAGGCTTACTCTAGCTCTCACACAAGTCACACATGGTCCAGGATCCCAGCCTCTTGTTGATTTTGCATTGAGCCTAGTTGGTAAACTTTTGTGTCAATTTGAGGGATGCCAGTTAGAGCAGCGATCCTTAATCTCTTTTGCCTATTAAAAACACATGAGGAGCTTTGTAGAAACTCCTGATAGGACCACCTTGCTAAACTAATTGAACTGGATGTTCTCTGTGCTGGGCATGATGCCATTGCTATTGCAAGCATTCTTTAGCTCGTGAGACCACTCCACTTTGTTTAGCACACACATTGTCATTCCCTGGCAACTCAAAAAATGGATCCGTAAGAGATTAGCAAAAGAGTTGACTGGTTTATTTGTTTTAGACTGAGGGCTTCATCTAGTGGAACAACCAGAAATAGAAGGGTTAACTGTAGCCAAAAGTGCTGGTGTTTGGAGAGAAGGCAAGCTGCAACAATGGGAAGAAAGCCAGGCTGTGATGAGGCAGCACAAAACAGGTGTTCTGGTGGCCTGTGCAGGCATCCAGGAGGAGCTGCAGTGTGTTACCAGGCACCAGAAATGACAGAGAGCAAGGCAACATGGTGTGAATTTGTAGTTCCAAGCCTCAGGCAGAAAGATTGTGGGATCAAGGCCAGCCTGGGATACATACTGAGACCTCACTGCAAAAATCAAAACAACAGCACAAACTAAATAGTAAATAAACAAACAAGTGAAAAGAATGACAGAAAGCCTTCTCGAAGCAAACACAGCAAAAGAAGTCCTGCTTGGAATTCAGAGAAGAGTTGGAATTACTGCTGAATTTTGTTCACCATTCAAAATGTTAAATTCTTAACCCTCAGACTCTCAGGACCTGATTTTGAAAGGAAATTTGGAAAAATTAAGAGGTCTGGAGCCATGACTCAGCGGTTAAAAGTACTGCTGCTGCTGGTTTTAGAGAAAAACCAGGGTCCAAGCTGGCACATGCCTTTATCCCCAGTTGGGAGGCAGAGTCAGGCAGATCTCTGTGAGTTCCGGGCCATCCTGGTCTGCAGAGTAAGTTCCAGGACAGCCAAGCCCTGTCTTGAATAAGTAAGTAAGTAAGTAAGTAAATAAATAAATAAATAAAGTAAGTAAATAAGTAAGTAAATAATTTGAAGAAAAAGAGAAGAGAAGAGAAAAGGAAAGGAAAGAAGAGAAAACCATGATCTATTCCCCACCATCCACATGGTGGCTCACAAACTCCTGTAACTCTCAGTGCCAGGGACTCTGCTGCCCTTTTCTGTCCTCAACCCAAGAGGCACCAGGTACGGATTTGATGTACATGCGTGCACACACACACACACACACACAAAAAAAAAAAAACACACACACACACAGATAAATATGCATATACATAACATTGAAAATAAACAAATAAAGGAATGTTTAAAATAAGAAGAAAATAAGATGTGTGTGTCTGTTAATCTAATCTGTTCCTTCTTATTTCTATTTATTTTTGTGGCCTTGAATTTAAGAATCTTGCCTCAGGTTCCTGAGTGCTAAGATTAGAGATGTAGCCACCATTTTCTATCTCCACAAGAAGACAGATCCCTAAGTACATAAGAGAAGTTAGCTACATGAAAGCAAGGAGAGGGGCCATCCAGCCCATAGAATCACAAGAAAACATATTTCTACTGCTTAGTCTACCAGCTCTTAGTATTTTGTTGTGGTCCCAACAGCCCCATACCTGTTGAAGGAATTTTCAGGAATGGGGCGTAGCTAACACCTCAGAGACATAGCATGGTGGCTAGATCTCAGACAATTATGTGAGAGGGTCACTAATTCAGGGCAAATAGAATTTCACATGTGGGTGTGCATGCTCACATACATGTGACCCCATGAATATGCCAGAAGACTGTCCAGTGTCTTTCTTTATTTCCCCAGTTTTTTTTTTTTAACAGAGCCTTTCATTGAACCTGGAATTCACCAATTCAGCTGGACTGGCTGACCAGTAAGCCCTAGGAACCCCCTGTCTACCTTCTCAGCACTGTGGTTACAGGCACACACTTCTATAAGTGGCTTTTTATATGGGAGCTGGGAATCTAAACTCAGGTTCTTGTGTTTGTATGGCAAGCACTTACACACTGAGGTTTCTCCCCAGCCTGTGGCATTCATTCATTCATTCATTCATTCATTCATTCATTCATTCAATAATGTCCAGCGTTTGCATCTACTTTGTGCTATGTCCTGTTCCAGGCATCGGGTATATTGCTGTTAGGATGCCCAGGTAAGAGAGGATGTTGGTGTGGATTGGAGAGATACAGAATGATGTTTTGACACCAGAACATAGAGGCGAAAATTTGAAGTCAGCTTAGCCTTGAACATACTGCTCACAGAGGGGCTTGAGATCTTATTTGCAAAGAGGAAGCTGTGAGAGCTGGACCAAATGGTTTATCTATACCAATTCCAAGTATATGATTTTTTCCTAGAGGAGGAAGCTGATTTTCTTTGCCTATAGTTGGCCCTAGGTGGACAAACTTAAATATTTCCACCAAAGGCTCCATTTTGGCTCCTTGATTTTATAAGCAACATTCCAACTGTATCTTAACTTTGTTGGTTTTTATGAAAGGCCAAAGTTTCTCTCCCCCTACCCCTGCCGAAAGTAGGAAGCTGCTGTTTCCATGCAGTAATCCCCATGCCACTGTAGACATCTGTGTCACTGTAGACAACAGTCAGATACCCTAATTCAGACAACACTCATGCTCCAGCCCTATATGACCTGGACTGAGAGGAAAAAAAGGCCAAGATCAAAAATGTCCTCCAAACTGTTAGTTTGGTTCCAAATAAGTATCCATCCCATATTCCCTCCACCAGTTTTTTATTACGTGATAGACAAATCATTAACACCAAGTCAGAAGACTCTCACTAATAGCTGGGAAGATTTTGAGTAAACTATCAGGTTAGACATGACAAGCTGATAACAAGAAATAGCCAGGGCTTAAAGATCTTGCTGCTTAGAGAAGGTACCCCTGTCTGCTTTATCACTATGGAGGACTCCTCACTCACCTCATTATTTGAAGCACTGAAGTAATGTGAGAGTCCAAGAAAAGCTGGCTGTTTTATACTCTGACCTTGTTTCATTTGGTAGTCAGTAGAGAGGACAGTAAAGGGATTGGGCTTGAAGTCAGGCAATCTTGAATTTGAGCATTGACTCTCCCTCTTCCCAGCCTTTCAATTTTGGACAAATCCCTTTAACATCAGCTATAAAGCCAGGGGAATTATATTTACCTTTTGGCTGGTAAGGGTGAATGATACAAGGTATAAGAAAGCATAAACCCATGGTTGGCAGTACAATCAATGCTCATTAACTGGCCACTTTGAAAAATACTAACAACTAAGGATGTCCTCACCTAAAACAAAAAGCATCTGTTCTTGTGTGTGTGTGTGTTTGTGGTGTATTTGCTCATGTATGCAGGTGAATATACCTGGTGTGCACATATAGGATCCAGAGGAAGACTTTGGGTGCCTTGTTTTATCCCTTCCCTTCTTAGTCTCTTGAGACAAGATCTCTCACTGAGCCTGGAGCTATGCTGGCAGTCAGCAAGTCTCCATGGTTGTCCTGTCTTTACCCCCACCCCACTCTCCCAGCACAGGCACACTGGCTTTTCACATGATTCCTGGGATTTGAACTCAGGTCTATCATATTTGCTCAGGAAATCCTCTTACCCGCTGAGCTATCTCTCCAGCCCATTCCTGTTCTTTCTCCAACCGAGAAGAGAAAGCTTAAGCAGTGGATAGACTAGTTTAGCTCAGATAATTCATATGAAGAATCAGATTTGAGGATATCTAACACCTCACTACAACTCCAGTATTCTAAGATATTTTATTCAAGGAGAGATGAGTATAAAAGAGCCACAGAAAAAGTCAGTCATCTTTTCTAAGCAATTCCTCTGGAGATGTGTTCCCCAGAACATCCAGTGCTGCTTACAAGACCCAGTTATTCCAAGAGAGCATGGCTTAGAAAAGAAAGCCTGGACAGACAAAAATGATTCTTTCTTTGGGGATATTTGACTCTTCCAAGAGGTTCTTTTTTTTAATGCAAAATAGAAGTGTGAACACCATCTTGTTTTCTGACAGATCCTTGAAAAAAAAATCTGGTGTGTTAACGATCTCTCTTAAAATGTCAAAGATAGGAGCCAGAAGGGAAATTTTCTTTCTCAACAATGACTGAGAAGGGAATTCTAATATTTTGGCACACAGATGTCATTTTCTGGCCACTGCTCTGACCCAAGAGCAGGGGGTCATAATTACAGCTGCTGATGGCAACTCCAGATAGTCAATCCAAATGTTTTCTCCATGCTGTCAGTTCTCTACATTAAATGAGTTAACAGCATGTTTGTGTAGTTGAACATATAAACAGAGGGAAAATTAAATGTTGATATGAATTCTGTAGAATTTTTCTGAAAGCTATCCCTTATTGCATTCAATGGATGTATACAGAGTTTTTTCCTCAGCTGATAAAGTGACCCTTTCATTGAAGAGAGCTGAGAAGTTTATCCTGAAGACAAGGAATGTCTGCCTCCCTCCCTCCCTCTTTGCCTTCCTTGCCCCTCCTTCTCTTTCTTGATAGGATATCGAGTAGTTCAGTCTGGCCTTGAACTCTCTGTATAGTGGAGAGTGACCTTGAATTTCTCACTTTCCTGCCTCTACCTCCCATGTACTGGAAATACAAAAATTTGTCACAGCTCTGGTTTTATGCAGCGCTGTTGATTAAATACTGAGATTAGCATGCCAGGTATGCACTCTACCAATTGAACCACACTCCCAGCCACAAGACCATGTTTTCTGTAGGAAAGTAAAACAATCTCATGTGTTTGGAGTCAAAGCTACACACTAAGGCAGTGAATGTCGTCCCTGTCTGGTATACCATCTTTCCAGAGGTTCTTCTAGGTACTGTTAATGCTGCATGTTCATGTTTGATTACATAACTTAAAAAAGGCCAAGGCTGCTCATTTTTCCATCTACTCAACTTCAAGAAAGAAAACCCACAAGTACATCTGTTTGCAAGACCTTTTAGGATCTTAGGAACCAGATTTGCAGTTTTATCTTTTTTTTCTTCAATAAATTTTATACCTTTGAATCAAAGAGCAAAATCTTCCATCTTTCCATCCTACCCATCCCTTCATCTGCCTTCATCTCTCCATCTTCCTCCATCTCTTTACCTTCCTCCATTCCTTTACTATCCCTGCATCCTCCTTTACATCTGTACCCTCTTCTAAAAGATCATTGTTTCAGTTTCTTCCTAAATCCAACTGTTTCTGAGAGAGTCGAAAGCACCATTTTGGAGTGAAATAAACTGACCAGTCAATTTATTTTCTTTTAATTTAAAATTTTAGATTAAATCTATTAAAGGTCATTTAGATTATTTTCATTTAAAAAAATCCTTACATGTGTGAGGGTGTGTGTGTTCTCAAAAGCAAGCTGATTTGCATACCATCGCAGGCATTTAGATGTCAGAACACTTTGTGTGGGAGTTGGATCTCTCATTCCACCCTGTGGGGCCCAGACTGAGCTCAGGTCCCCAGGACTGGCAGCAAGTATCCTTACCCTCTGAGCCACTTCACAGGCTGTAGTTACTTCTTAAAAGCAAACCTGGATTTTCCCTGCAAAGCAATTCAGCAAAGAACTTGCCTGCAAGCTCTAACACAACACCGGTGGTAATGCAAGCTTTCCAGCAGCAACTTGCACATTCGAAGCCATGCATAGTACTAAGTAAGGCAAAGAAGACATGGGGCCAAGTGGGAGAGAGTTCATAGCACTCATGAGCCTAGGGCAACAGCAGCTACCGGGAGGTGATGAGACTTTCTGAGGTCTCTAACCTGCCCGGTACATTAGATTCAGATTCGACTAACTCCTTTGCTCAGGTCCCACATTCTAGCCTTGGATAACAATATAATAGATGAAGCAAACCCAGTGATCTGGAAACTCAGTTATTAGGCATTCTTGTCTCTTGTTTTGCATTTTGCAAAGAACTCATGGCAGAGAACTACCCACATGACAAAATGGTGGAGTGCTTTTCTCTAGGCCATTGGGGTGACTCGGGGGAAGTTATACTTGACGCTTTGTTCTCAGTCTATGCCAAAGAATAATAATAATAATAATAATAATAATAATAATAATAATAAAAATGTAACCCTCTGCTGCCAACTGTTTGTTGTTTTTTTTTTCCTTTGGAATACATTTGTGTTGGTTGACTTTGTAAAATGGCTTGAGGTATTTTGGGGTCTGTGAAATGTTTGTTTATATAGTTCTGTATTAACAGGTCTGTTATGTTATGTGCTAGGATAAACTGTAGGGTCCCATGGGTGCTTGCTCTCTCTTAAGCTAGTTTAATGGCTGTGTGCACCATCCATTAGAATAAGCTTACTGAGACTCAAGAGGACCTATGGAGCACCTACAGGGTCTTGGCCAGTGAAGGCCCTGAGCAAAGTCTAAGCCTTAAGAGTTTGGGTATCTTTTCTTAATGGAGCAGTAATGGAGCAGTGATATCATAAGAGCCATAACAGTTCCTGCATGGGACTGTTCTTGGATGGGTGTGTCAAAGGGTAGCATTCCCACCCATCCCACCTTGGAGGTAATAATACTCTTCCTAGTAGAACTGGCTGTCGGGCTTCAGATGGAGTTTGCTTGTGACATCTTAGGTGTTTTATCTTTGTCTTCTTTGAGGAAACTGAGGCAGAGGAAGGAAGAGCCACTTTTGGGGAAGTGAAGATAACACTCCCAGGTGGGAGGCTCTGAGCTTGGATTAGATGTGGAGATACTGGGAAGGAGTTCACAGTCTGGTGAGCTGGACTGGCCTGAAAGGGGCTCTTAGTCATTTTATGGGAGTCAGAGTGGATAGAGATGAGCTATCTTGACAGTTCTAGAAAGTGGGATTTTCCTCTTTGCCATCTTCAGGAAGATGTAATCACATGTAAGAGTTCTTTCTGTTGATATTATTGTTATCCTTTGGGAATTTTCTAAAATGTAATCTTTTATTGGCAGAGATTAATGTGCATATTAAATATTTTTTCATATATTTTAATGTCAAATCTAATACTTATAAAATGACTTAGAGTACTAAGGAAATGACCGTACATATTTTCTCCTATCAGATAGTGCCTGATAAAACCAGGTATGAGCCAATGCATTCCTGCGTCTTGCACCACAGCTCATACTCGGGGGCACATTTGTTGAATGACTGAGCCCTATCACCTCTCCACACATCTGCGGAAGTCCTGGTGGGGGTGTGGGGAGGGAGGAGTAGGAAGAAGCTTCCCAGGGTTGCTGAGTTGAACAGTTCATGACAGACAAACCCTGAGTGCTTGAATGTGATAAGGAGATGGAAAGCCATACTGTAAAGCTTCAAATTACAGAGTGATTGCCTTTAGAGTAAACATGACTCTCAAATAACTAACAAGAAAGGCATACCATGCAAAATCCCCTCCTCCCATGTCTGTTTCTCCAACTCTTAACCTTGTTTATGCAATTCATAAGCCTGCTGTGTATACATCCTGCATTTTCTTGTTTATGTCCTTAATTGAAGAAAGTTTTTACTATGTAGCCCTAGCTGCACTGATATTCACTGTGTAGACCAGGCTGGCCTTGAACTTAAACTATCCTCTTCTCTCACCCTCCCACGCACTTGGCATTTTAAGTGTGAGCCTCAATGCCCAGTGACTAATTTTAACCAGGGTGTATCAAACCATTCACTTCCCTCTGTGTCCTTTGCTACAAGTGTGTTAGCCAAAGAAGCGTCATAAAATGTGACACTGTCACACTGACTTTGTCCTTGAATCTTCAGTGACTTTGCCATTTTTAGGAAATACACAGCTTAGTCACCTAACCTCATCCCTGACCTTTTCTCTTTTTACCTTCTAAGGTCCATACTCTCTGTGTCGACTGCCTTGTCAAGACCATGGAATTTGCTATTTTCTCTAACCACATTTATTTTACTTCACCTCCACCTTTTTGCCCTGACCCACTTTATCTACCTGCCTCCTAATGAACCTCCTTAATCTCAATTCAAATATTATTTCCTCTCAGAAAATCTTCCCCTTTTAATTTTTGAAACGGTATCCGTATGTAGATCAGGCTGGCTTTGAACTCATAGAGATCTGTCTGTTTGCCTCCTGAGTGCTCAGATTAAAGATGTTCTCCACCATACCTATAAAGAAGGACAGTAACTCCGATAGCATCTATATATTCTTTCTGTTGTTGTTGTTTTCTAAGACAGAATTTCTCTGTGTATCAGCCCTGGCTATCTTGAAACTCAGCTTTGTAGATCATGCTAGGATGGACGCAAACTCAGAGACATCAGCCTGACACTGTCTTCTGGGTGCTGGGATTAAAGACATGAGCCACTAGGCCCTTCCCTATCCATACATTGTGTTTTTTCTTTTTATTTATTTTCATTTTAAAAGTTTTTTTTATTATTAGTTACATTTTATTAACTCTGTATCCCAGGTGAACCCAGCTCCCTCATTCCCTCCCAATACCACCCTCCCTCCCTCATCTACTTCCTGTGCCTTTACAAGTCCACTAATAGGAGAGGACCTCCTCCCCTTTCATCTGACCCTGGTTTATCAGGTATCTTCAGGACTCACTGCAAAGTCCTCCTCTGTGGCCTAGCAGGGCTGTTCCTCCCTCGCAGGGTGGGGAGGTCAAAGAGCCGCCATTGAGTTCATGTCAGAATTAGTCCCTATTCCCCTTAGTAGGGTGCCCATTGATTTTTTCTCTTCTTGCCTTTCATCATATATTCATCATATGTATTATAATTACATCATATATAACATCATCATCATATTCATCATAATGTATTATAATTACATCTGTGTATCTGTATCCTGCTCTAGAGGGAAACAGACAAAGCTTGATAAGGACATGGTCAATATAGGCAATACCTATTAGTTTATCATAGTGCTCTTTTACATATGGACACAACATCTTATTGATAACTAATTCTCATATAGTTTCTGGAGAGGTTGGTGTGTCTATGAAGCAATTATGATAATAAACTATAGTAGATGCTGGATTCAAATCCTCACTCTCAGTCTATAATTCAGAGGCACTTTTGGGTAGTGCCACAAATATTATGGAGAACTGTCTTGAGACAAGCCCTAGAGTCTCTTCTCATCTAACCTGTCACACAAAACTAGTAAGAGACCACAGATGCAACTGAAGGGAAGAGGCATTGGTACCCTTTGCTTATGCAAATTACTTACCCTTTCAGGATTTCCATGAGTCTGATTCATATAATGCAGTTTCATTTAATGATGGAAAACTGTTGAAAGTGGCCAACTTTATGCCTTGGAGGGCCAGACAGCACCCAATTCATAATGTGGAACTTAGATCCCCTGATAACTTGGTGACTTGTGATCAAGCATCTATAGTCATTCTTCAAAACACTTCCGTCACACACATGAAAAGATAAACCCACAAAGATGACCATATACTGTTCAGTGAACACCTAGGATTTCTGGGCATTTGTTTACTTGTTTGGAGGGAGGGTTGTTGGCTGGTTGGTTTGGGTTGGATTGAATTTTGATTTTTTGAGACAGGTTCTTATGTGGGTATCCTTAACTTACTATGAAGCTGAAGTTGAACCTTCTGCCTCCATCTTCAAGCTCTGGGCTTACAACCCCATATCAGTCATGTTCCCCTCCTCCAGGGAGCAGTTGTCTGGTACAGTGACAAGGTGACCTTCCAGAGATAAGGTTATAGTGAGAATTGGATGAAGCCCCTAGGAGCATCATCTTCTAGGATGTAATGTATGTGTAAATTAGATTCATATGTGTTGCTGTATTTCCAATTACCAGTTTTTATGGCTCCAAGAATCAAGAGTAAAGATATTTGCTTTCAACTGTTGCTTTTAGAAATTCACTAGGAATTTGTTTTTCTTCTTGCTGCTACCGCTTTAGGTTTTGATGGCCTACAGGTCTTATTGACAAGACAAGAATTTGGAAATGGCACATTGGCATGTATGCCAAGGCTGCTTGCAACTCCCCAGAAGAACAGTAACGAAGAGCTCTCTTAAGTTTTTGAAACAGGATGTCCTAGTTAGACATTGCTCTGACAAAACATCACTACCAAAGCAACTTCAGGAGGAAAGGCACTCATGTACTGAAATAATTTATTTACTGTTTTGTATGTGTATGAGTGCCAACAGGCAAGAGGAAGTTAGAGAACAACTCGTCAGACTCACTTCTCTCCTTGCTCTTTGAAACTGCATGTGTAATTCAGTTTATCACATGCTGCTCCTGGACCCAATTTCTCACAAGCAAAAATGAATGCGAACAACAGTGCTGTTTTTCTACATTAATTATACCTGGAAATTTGTCAATTATCTGTTATGTAATGAATTTAAACCAGAGGCTCATGAGGGTTCTACTTGAGGGATAACTAGATATTCTTTATGTTTGTTTGTTTGTTAAGACTGGGTTTCTTTGCATAGTGCTGGTTGTCCTGGACTTACTTGTAGACCACGCTGGCCTCAAACTCACAGAGAGACCCCTGCCCTGCTTTCCTTAATGCTGGGATTTCCAGGTGTGTGCCAACATACCCTGTTATTATGGACATTCTTGATATGGGCTGAGTACTAAGGGAAGTACCAATTTATCCCTGTTGGATAGGACAGACCTAAGGCTGGAAGTCCACTAAACAGACCCTGGCAAGTAGTTTTTTTAGGCCACATGATCTTCCCTCCTTTACTACTGCTCCTGTGTAAGAACCTAACTATGTGCCTTTCTACCGTTTCTCCTAACAATGTCTTCTGGGAACAAGAAACCACCATCTCTGGGGCTGGAGAGATGGCTCCGAGGTTAAGAACGCTGGCGGTTCTTCCAAAGGTCTTGAGTTCAATTCCCGTGCAACCACATGGTGGCTTACAACCATCTATAATGAGATCTGGTGCCCTCTTCTGGCCTGCTAGCAAAACAAAACAAAACAAAACAAAAAAAGAAACCACCATCTCAGCGATCCTCATATATCCTTTCTTGTTTACCTGTGTTGCTGTGTCTTAGTCAAGATTTCTATTGTGATGACGAGCCACCATGAGCAAAAGTAACTTTGAAAGGAAAATGGTTACTTCAGCTTACATTCTGTAGTCCACTAGCCAGAAATTCATTATGAGAATTCAAGGCAGGACCTGAAGCCGAGGCCATGGAGGAATGCTGCTTACTGTCTTGATTATCATGACTTGCTGATCCAACTGTCCTACTCCTCCTCTACCTTCTTCTTAAAAGTTTAATGATGGAAACAGAAGTACACTTAAAAGTGAAGCTTCTGGAGAAACCATTTGTTCTTCCCGGTCTTGGATCATTCTTCAAACTTGACCTTGTCCTCCCACCTGGCCATGCATTTCAGAGCTGTGTCACTAAAGACAGCCTTGTTGACAAGAGTTTTGTCCAAGGGGATGTCCACAGAGTACCTTGTGGGCATGAGGTGATTTTAGTTATAAATTTTCACAAAGGAGTTGATCTTTCATCTCTCAGCAATTTTTGTCTTGTCCATAGCAGCTGTCACTTTTTGGGGACAGCGGTCAATTTCAGCCATTAAAGCATGGCTGTAAGGGCTGCCTGAGTTGCCATCATCAATATTCTTCACAATGATGGCTTTGCATCTGGAGTGGCATCCAGCCAGAACCAGCATCACTTTCCCAAGTTTTATGAACTTGCCCATTTCAACAGCAAGAAGCCGGCACCCAGCAGAGCGGAAAGAAGGACATTTTTTTTTTCTCAAGCCAGCTTTTTTTTCTCCTTCTCTCAGTAGTTATTTATTGTCTATAGTTCTGAAAACAATAAAATTAAGCCATGAGTTTGGAAGGTAGGAGGGAACATTGCAGGGATTGGTAAGAAGAGAAGGTACAAAAATTGATATAATTACATTTTAATTATTTGTAAAAAAATAAATGCATATTTCCTCCATTTTCCACAGTATAATTTTGGAAGGATGTTGCCATCCATAGCTCACACTGTGATGGAATAGTAAGTTAAGTTTCTCAAGAGACAGAACAGTGTATCTGTGTATATCTGTCCAAGTTCTTCATTATGGTTTACAACACTCTCTGACATCTGAGCCTTGTTTGTGATTACCACAGCAAGTGTTTCAGTTCTTCACTTAACACTGTTGCTTTGGCCATTCATCCTTCATCTTACCCATTGCTGTTTTCTCAGCTCCTTGATAGTCTTAGTTTCTTTCTTAAAATGTAATTTATTTATTTTTACATTAATCACAGGTCAGGTACTTTGCATCCCAGGTGTAGCCCCATCCCTCATTCCCTCCCACTCTCCTCATCCCTCCCTCATCTCCTCCCTGCCCCCTCCAAGTCCACCGATGGGGGAGGACCTCCTCCCCTTCCATCTGACCCCAGTTCATCTTGTCTCCTCAGGGCTGGCTGCAATGTCATCCCCTGGGATCTAGCTAGGCTGTTACTTCCTGGTATGTTTGGGGGAGGGTCAAAGAGCCAGCCATCAAGTTCATGATAGAAACAGTCCCTGTTCCCCTTACTAGGGTCTTCAGTTGGACACGGAGCTACCCTGGGTCACATCTGAGCGGGGGTTCTGGGCCATATACATACATGGTCTTTGGTTGGAGAAACTGTCTCATAAAAGTCCTCTGTGCCTTGCTCAATTTGGTCTTTGTGGAGCTCTTGTTCTTCCCAAGTCTTACTAACTTCCCCTATTTTCATTATTATTCCCAGCCCTCTGCAGAATGCTTGGTTGTGAGTCTAAATATCTGCTTTGATACATGGCTATATCGATTCTTTCAGACGCACTCTTTGGTATACTCCTGTCCTGTTGCTTGTTTTATCCTCCATTCAATGTCCATCCCATTTATTCATCTAAACGAGCATTGATCATACCAACCTGGGTCCTCCTTCTTGTGTATCTTCCCTAGGTGTATAGATTTCAGCATGAACTTCCTATCCTATAGGACTATATAAGTGAGTATATACCATATGTTTCTTTCTGCTTTTGGGATACCTCACTTAGGATGATCATTTCCAGGACCCACCATTTGCCTGCAAATTTCATGATTTCCTCCTTTTTAAATTTCGGAGTAGTATTCCATTGTGTAAAAGTACCATAATTTCTGTATCCATTCCTCAACTGAGGGACATCTGGCTTGTTTCCAGGTTCTGGCTATTACAAATAAAGCAGCTACAAACATAGTTGATCATATGTCCTTGTTGTGTACCTGAGCATCTTTTGGATATATGCCTAAGAGTGGTATAGCTGGGTCTTGAGGAATCACTATTCCCAATTGTCTGAGAAAGTGCCAGATTGATTTCCAGAGTGGTTGAACAAATTTGCATTCCCACCAGCAATGGAGGAGGGTTCCTGTTTCTCCACATCCTATCCAGCATGGGTTGTCACTTGAGTTTTTGATCTTAGCCATTCTGGAGGGTGTAAGGTGAAATCTCAGAGTCGTTTTGATTTGCATCTCCCTGATGGCTAAGGACGTTGAGCATTTCTTTAAGTGTTTTCCTGCCATTCTATAATCTTCTACAGTCAGTTCTCTGTTTAGCTCCATACCCCAATTTTTAATTGGATTACGTTATTTCTTGCTTTTTAACTTCTTGAGTTCTTTATATATACTGGATATTAGCCATTTGTCAGAAGTAGGATTGGTAATGATACTTTCCCAGTCTGTAGGCTGTCGTTTTGTTTTGATGACAGTGTCTTTTGCTTTACAGAAACTTTTCAGTTTCATGAGGTCCGATTTATTGATTGTTGATCTTAGAGCCCGTGCTGTTGGTGTTCTATTCAGGAAGTAGTCTCCTGTGCCAATGAGTTCTAGGGTCTTCCCCACTTTTTCTTCTACCCAGTTTAGTGTGTCTGGTTTTGTGTTGAGGTCTTTGATCCACTTGGACTTTAGCTTTTTGCAAGGTGATAAATATGGATCTATTTTCATTTTTCTGCATACAGATATCCAGTTGGACAAGCACCATTTGTTGAAGATGCTGTCTT
>JAQQSO010000311.1:0-15151 GCA_028658305.1 Pachyuromys duprasi | reverse complement strand
ATGCCAAAACCATGAAATGGAAAAAAACATTACATCTTCAAAAAATGGTGCTGCTCTAACTGGCTGTAGAAAATTCCAAATAGATTCATACTTATCACCCTGCACAAAATTAAAGTCCAAGTGAATCAAAGATCTCAACATAAAACCAGACACAATAAATCGTTTAGAAGAAAATTTGGGGAAGAGCCTTGAACTCATTGGTACTGGAGACAACTTCCTATAAAGAACACCCACAGCACAAGCTCTAAGAGCAAAAATCAATAAATGGGACCTCATGAAACTGAAAAACTTTTATAAAGCTAAGGACACTGTCATCAAAACAAAACAACTGCCTACAGATTGGAAAACAATCTTCATCAACCCTTTATCTGACAGAGGGCTAATATCCAGTATATATAAAGAACTAAAGAAGTTAAAAAGTAACTAACCAAGTAATCCCATTAATAAACGGGGAACAGAGCTAAACAGAAAACTTGGGAGATCAGGAAGATGGCTGCCAAAATAGGACACTGTGTCTGAGGAGTAGGTCAGCAGAAACAATGCAGCGACCAGGAGACTGAACTCTGGGACCTAAAACGCCAGCATTTGTGACTGCCAGGTGAGTGGAACTCCTATGGTGAGAAAATCAAGTGGGACAATCCTAGGGACACACAGTTATTCCCCGGAAAAATTTCCGGGTGAGCAGAGGCACACAGCTCTGATCTGAGCAAGCAGTGGCACTGGGCTCCAGCAGCCACCATACCAGACTGGATAACACAGTCTCTGGAGCAGACTGAGGAGGACCTGGGTACCTTTTTGACTGACCTGAACACTGCAGGCACACACTGCTCGGATCCGCAAGCAAAAATCTCAGTCCATGTGTGAGTCCACGGGCCAGTCTGGGGAGGAACCTGGTTCAGTTTCAACCAGCAGGTGTACAGAACAGTGGAACCACCTCAGACCGAGAGGGAATAGAGAACAGTTTTGACCAGACAGCACACTGCGGGCCCACACTGTTCAGGTCTGTCAGCAACCACCTTGGTCCCTGTGTGTGTGTCCACAGGCCAGACAGAGAAGGCCTTGGGCACCATTTCAGACAGGCCTGCATACAGCGGGTACACACTGCTCCGCAACGCTTGCAACCAACCCATACCCACTGTATGTGCCCCAGATATCATCTCAGACCGTGGTGCACAGCCCCTGGCCCAGAAGGGGGAGCCAAATCTCCAGTCTAGGGGAGAGCCCTTAGCAGCAAGCACAGGACAGAGTGCAGAGCTCCCAGCATACATCTCAAATCGGGACACTTAGCGTCTACCAGATAGTAAGGAGCAAAGCCTCCAGACCAGAGGGGTGACCACCCTGCAGTGCTCACAGCTTTTAGCACAGAGCAAGAAGCTGGGAACACAGAGCCCACAACAGAGTTCAACTGAGGCACAACACACACTAACAAACCACCGGAAATCCATGATCTTCCTGAAGAATACTCCTGACACAAGAGATCTACAGTTCCACACTGAATTTCAGCCTTAAAGCACAAACAGCTCCTTGAGTATATGTAAACAAATGCCAAGAAATCGGCAAAAGAACTCACCCAACAAAAATCAGGACACCATGGCCCCACCAGAAACACCCAAAAGCAGGCGATTTTAATTCAGCAGAGACACAGGAAAATTATATTAAAGCTTTGATTATACAGATATTGGAGGAACAAAAAGAGAGACAAAAAGAGGAAATGAACAAGGCCCTCAAAGAAATGGAGAAGAATATAACTGCCCACATAGAGGAACAATCAAAGATAAACAGAGAGGAAACAACCAAAATAGGAGACACAGTAAATCAGTTGAAGGAAACAGAACAAAGCGTGAAAACAGAATTAGAATCTATAAAGAAGACACAAAGGGAGAAGAACCTGGAACTGGAGAACTTAGAGAAAAGATCAGGAACCACAAAGGTAAGCATCACCAATAGAATACAAGAGATGGAAGAGAGAAACTCGGGAGCAGAGGATACGCTGGCTGAAATGGATTCCTCACTCAAGGAAAAAAGAATATTGGAAAAATTCCAAGCACAAAACATCCAAGAAATTAAGGATGCCATCAAAGGACAAAATCCTAGAATAACTGGAATAGATGAAAAAAGAAGACTTCAGGTTCCAAGGACCGGAAAATATTTTTAAGAAAATCATAGAAGAAAATTTTCCCAACTTAAAAAAAGAAATGTCCATAAACATACAAGAAACCTACAGAACACCAAATAGACTAGATCAGAAAATAAGTAACATATGAAGGTAGACCGATCAGAATCACACCAGACTTCTCATCAGAAAATATGAAAGCCAGAAGGGCATGGTCAGAAGTCATGGAGGCCTTAAGGGAACACAGATGCCAACCAAGACTACTATACCCAGTGAAACTTTCAATCAACATAGATGGAGAAAACAAAATTTTCCATGACAAAACAAAATTCATGCAATACCTACACAGCAACCCAGCCCTTCAGAAGGTACTAGAAGGAAAACTTCAGTCCAACAGAAACAACTGCACCAAAGAAAATATAGGATAAAGATAATTTCCCAACGACAACAATAACAAAAATGCAATGAATCACAGTAAGACCACCAACTCCACAAAAAAAGGAACTAACAGTCCTTGGTCACTATTATCTATCAATATCAATGGACTGAACTCTCCAATAAAAAGACACAGACTAACAGAATGGCTGCAGAAACAAAATCCAACATTCTGCTACATCCAAGAAACAAACCTATGCAACAAAGATAAACACTGCCTCAGAGTAAAAGGCTGGAAAACCATTTTCCAAGCAAATGGACCCAGAAAAGAAGCTGGGGTAGCAATCCTAGTATCTAATAAAATAGACTTTCAACCAAAGTTAATCAAGAAAGATGAGGAAATTTTCTCATCAAAGGAAAATTCCAACAGGAAGACATCACAATTTTGAACATTTATGCCACAAATACAAGACTGCCTACATATGTAAATCAAACAATATTAAATCTGAAATCACACATTGATCCCAACACCCTAATAGTGGGAGACTTCAACACTCCACTCTCACCAAGGGACAGATCATCCGGTCAGAAGCAAAACAGAGAAACAAGGGCACTCACAGATACCCTAAAACAAATGGAACAAATAGATGTCTAAAAAATCTTTCACCCTAGATCCAAAGAGTATAAATTCTTTTCAGCACCTCATGGAACCTTCTCCAAAATAGACCATATAGTTGGTCACAAAGCAAGCCTCAACAGATATAGGAAGATTGAAATAATCCCTGTATCCTATCCAATCATCATGGTCTAGAGCTGGACCTCAACAACAACAGAAATAGAAAAAGGCCTGCACATACATGGAAACTGAACAACTTGCTACTCAAGGACAGCTTCATTAGGGAATTAATTAAGGAGGAAATTAAAGACTTCCTAGAATTCAATGAAAACGAAAGCACAACATACCCAAACTTATGGGACACAATGAAGGCTGTGCTAAGAGGAAAGTTCATAGCGCTAAGTTCCTTCAAGAAGAAATTTGATACATCTCATACAAACAAATTAATGGCCCAAATGAAAGCTCTAGAAAAAAAAAAAAAGAAGCAGATACACGCAAGAGGAGCAGATGGCTGGAAATAATCAAGCTCAGGGCTGAAATCAATCAATTATAAAGGAATAAAACTATTCAAAGAATCAATGTAACCAAGAGCTGGTTCTTTGAGAAAATCAACAAGATAGACATGCTCCTAGCCAAACTAACAAAAAGGCAGAGAGAAATGGTCCAAATCAGCAAAATCAGAAACAAAAAGGGAGACATAACTACAGACACTGTGGAAATCCAAACCATCATTAGGTGTTACTACCAAAGCCTATATGCCACAAAATTTGAAAATCTAAATAAAATAGAAATGTTCTTGAGAGATTCCATCTACTTAAATTAAGCCTAGATCAGATATGTAGATTGAATACACCTATATCCCCCAAGGAAATAGAAGAAGTCATCAACAGACTCCCTAGATAAAAATGCCCTGGGCCAGATGGTTTTAGTGCAGAATTCTACCAGACCTTCAAAGAAGTCGTAACACCAATTCTCTATAAAGTGTTCCACAAAATAGAAATAGAAGGAAAATTACCGAACTCTTTCTGTGAAGCCACAGTCACCTTGTTAACTAAACCACACAAAGATCCAACAAAAAAAGAGAACTTCAGACCTATCTCTCTTATGAACATTGATGCAAAAATACTCAATAAAATACTTGCAAACGGAATCCAAGAGCACATAAAAGATACCATCCACCATGACCAAGTAGGTTTCATCACAGGCATGCAAGGGTGGTTCAATATACTCAAATACATCAATGTGATCCACCATATAAACAAAATGAAGGATAAAAACCACATGATCATCTCCCTAGATGCCAAAAAACCATTTGACAAAATCCAACACCCATTCATGTTTAAAGTCTTGGAGAGAATAGGGATACAAGGCACATACCTAAACCTAGTAAAGGCAATATACAACAAGTCTATAGCTAACATCAAACTCAATTGAGAGAAACTAAAATCAATCCCACTGAAATCCGGGACTAGGCAAGGCTGCCCATTATCTCCATATCTCTTCAACATAGTACTTTAAGTCCTAGCTAGAGCAATAAGACAACTAAAGGAGATCAAGGGGATACAAATTGGAAAGGAATAATTCAAAGTATCACTATTTGCAGATGATATGATAATATGCATGAGTGACCCCAAAAATTCAACCAGAGAACTCCTTCAACTGATAAACACCTTCAGTAAAGTGGCTGGATACAAAATCAACTCAAAAAAAATTAGAAGCCCTCTTGTACACCAAAGACAAAAGTGCGTAGAAGGAAATTAGGGAAACAACACCCTTCACAATAGCCACTAATAACATAAAGTACCTTGGGGTGACTCTAACCAAGCAAGTGAAAGACCTATATGAAAGAAATTTCAAATCTCTGAAGAAAGAAATTGAAGAAGATATTAGAAGGTGTAAAGATCTCCTGTGCTCATGGATTGGTAGGATTAACATAGTGAAAATGACCATATTGCCAAAAGCAATCTACAGATTCAATGCAATCCCCATCAAAGTAACTTCACAATTCTTCATAGACATTGAAAGAAAAATACTCAAATTCATATGGAGAAACAAAAACCCAGAATCTCCAAATCAATCCTCTACAACAACAAATCATCTGGAGGTATCACCTTCCCTGACCTCAAGCTGTACTACAGAACAATAGTAATAAAAACTGCATGGTATTGGTATAGAAACAGAATAGTGGATCAATGGAACTGAATAGAAGACCCAGAAATGAACCCACACACCTATGGAAACTTGATTTTTGACAAAGAAGACAAAACCATTCAATGGAAAAAAGACAGCATCTTCAACAAATATTACTAGTCCAACTGGATATCTGTATGCAGAAAAATGAAAATAGATCCATATATATCACCTTGCACAAAGCTAAACTCCAAGTGTATCAAAGACCTCAACATAAAACCAGACACACTGAACTGGTTAGAAGAAAAAGTAGGAAAGACCCTAGAAGTCATTGGCACAGGAGACTACTTCCTGAATAGAACACCAACAGCACAGGCTCTAAGATCATCAATCAATAAGTGGGACCTCGTGAAGCTGAAAAGCTTCTATAAAGCAAAGTACCCTGTCATCCGAAGGAAACTACAGCCAACAGATTGGGAAAGGATCATTACCAATCTTACTTCTGACAGAGGGCCAATATCCAGTATATATAAAGAACACAAGAAGTTAAAAATCAAGAAACCAAATGATCCAATTATAAAACGGTGAATGGAACTAAAAAGAGAACTGACTGTGGAGGATTATAGAATGGAAGAAAAACACTTAAAGAAATGCTCAACATCCTTAGCCATCAAGGAGATGCAAATCAAAACGACTCTGAGATTTCACCTTACACACACCAGAATGGCTAAGATCAAAAACTCTAGTGACAAGGCATGCTGGAGAGGTTGTGGAGAAAGAGGAACCCTCCTCCATTGCTGGTGGTAATGCAAACTTGTACATCCACTCTGGAAATCAATTTGGTGCTTTCTTAGACAATTAGGAATAGTGATTCCTCAAAACCCATCTATACCACTCTTATGCATATATCCAAAAGATGTTCAAGTACACAACAAGGACATTTGCTCAACTATGCTTGTGGCTGCTTTATTTGTAATAGCCAGAACCTTGAAACAACCCAGATGTCCCTCATTTGAGGAATGGATACAGAAATTGTGGTACTTTTACACAATGGAATTCTACCCAGCAATTTAAAAGGAGGAAATCATGAAATTCACAGGCAAATGGTGGGACTTGGGAACAACTATCCTAAGTGAGGTATCCCAAAAGCATAAAGAAACATATGGTATGCATTCACTCATGTAGACCTATAGGATAGGAAGGTCAAGCTGTAATCTACACACCTAGGGAGGATATACAGGAAGGAGGACCGAGGTTGGTATCATCAATTCTCGTTCGGATGAACAAATGGGATGGACACTGAGTGGAGGAGAATACAAGCAACAGGACAGGAGCATGACAAGGAGGACCTCTGGGGGTGGGGGTCAATGTAGCAATGTATCAGAGCAGATATTAAGACTCGTGATCAAGCCTTTGGCAGAGGGCAAGAAGTGATGACAGAAATGGGGGAGTTTGGTGAGTCTTGGGGAGAACAAGAGCTTCAGAAAGACCAAACTGAGCAGGTCACAGGGGTCTTGTATGAGACGGTTTCTACAACGAAGGACCATATGTGAATGTGGCCTGGAACCCCCACTCAGATGGGGCCCATGATAGCTCAGTGTCGTATTGAAGACCCTAGTGAGGGAAACAGGGACTGTTTCAGTAATGTACTTGATGGCTGACTCTTTGACACTCCCCCATACAAGCCGGGGAGTGATAGACTGGCTAGATCCCAGGGGAGGACATTGCAGCTAGCCCTGAGGAGACAGGATGAGCTGGGGTTGGATGGGAGGGGAGCAGGTCCTCCCCCTTTGATGGACTTGGAGCGGGCGGGGAGGAGGGAGATGAGGGAGGGAGTGTGAGGGTTAGGGTTAGGGTTAGGGAGGGAATGAAGTATGGGGCTATGCCAGGGATTCAAAGTATCTAACCTGTGATTGATATAAAATAAATAAATAAATAAATAAATTTATAAAAAATGCTGTCATTGTGATGTAATAAAACCAGTATGATTCAGTAATATCATTATGATGTCTAATTGCATGAGGATGACTTCATATCATTATGATGTCAGGATTCCAATGTGATGTCATGAAACCATTTTAATGTCATAATTCCATTCTCATGAGACAATACAATTATGGAGTCAAGTCATAATTCCACCACAGTTATGACAAAACAATGCCATTATTAAGGCGTAATACCAGTATGATGTCATAAGTTCATTATGATGTCATAAGACAATTATGATATAATATTTCAATTGTGAAGAAATAATACCCTCTAGATGTCATAATCCCATTGTGATATTATAATTCCATTGAGAGGTCATAATACTATTAAAATGAATTGGTACTTTTATGATATCCTAACTCCATTGTGATTTCATAATTCATTAATGTTATCATAATGCCATTATTAGGAAATAATACCATAATGATGTCATTATGACATAATGATGACATAGAATCCATTGGGATCTTAAAAGAAAATGAGAATTTCAAAATGCCTTTATAATGGAATAATGAGTTTATGATATCATAATACCTTTATGATGTCATAATACCATAGTCGTTTTGTAATGCCATTATAACTACATTATGATGTCATATTTATATTTTTGTCATAATACCATTATGATGTCATAACATTGTGATGTCATAGAATCCATTAGGATGTCATAGAATAAGGATGTCATTATGATTATGTAATAATACCATTATGATGTCATAAATCTATTGTGATGCCATAATATAGTTATGATGAAATAATGTCATTAGGAGGAAATGACTCCATTATGACCTAATTCCATTAAGACAAAAGAATATCATTATGACGTCATATTTTATGATGATGAAATGATGCTATTATAATTTCATAAGACACTAATGATGTTATAAGACCGTTATGATATCATAAGACCATTTTTATTTCATAATAATATTATGATAAAACAATAGCATTATAAAGTTATATTATCATGATATTTTAATAGCATTTTTAAGTGAAAATACCATTTTGATGTCATAATACCATTCTGAGGTAAAAATTCCTTTGTGATAACATGAATCTATTTTTATTCATAATAGTATTATGACAAAATCATTCCCTTATGATGTCATAAAACTTATGATAGTATGATAACATTATGATGTCATAATATCATTTCAATGTCATAATTCCCTGTGATGTCTGAATTCCCTTTGGGCTGTCATAATACCTTTATGATGTCATAATTCCACTGTAATTTCATAATACCACTGTAATACCTTTATGGAAAAGTAAGATGACCTACCTAGCAAGCAAAATATCACCCCATCATGTGTAACCACAACCACAACCACAACCATAAGCACCAACACAGGTGAGGCTACCAGGGTTGAGGCAACCACAGAGATGGCATCCAGGGTTGAGGGAGATAACCAATAAATGGAAGACATGCTGTGGAGAAGTTCTCTCTCCCAGGAACAATAACATTAAAATCCCATTGACATTGTTAAAAATAAATGAATTCTTATTTGAAATGGTATGTGTGCTTGTGAGTCACTAATGGTAGAACTGGAAAAGGGGAGGAGGAATGGCAGGTATGGCAAAAAAAAAGTTTGCATGTGTGTGTCCAGGTATTGTCCTGTGGACTGCCCAAGCCTCAGCTAAATATCAAGTGGAAGTGATGGATCTAAGACAGTGCATGTGGTTTGAGGATTTCTGGAAAGGGAGATGTCCTTTCTGCAGGGCACCATTGATCAGAATAGGCTAGTGTATTTTGGTATTATAAGGGCTTGTTCCAGAGGATGTAGAAAATCAAATATTTGGTTGTGAGGAAGTAAACAACATGCTAATACATGAGGAAGGAGAAGGGATGTCTAGGTACAGGCTGGAGTATTTTGGGTGGCACTATGTATGTGCGTGTGGACATAAAGAGAGAGTGCTTCCGCGTGGTTGCCTGAATGTTGCATACAAAAAAGGAGTAGATGTTGGGACTGGCCTTCTGTATTTGGGACTCTGTTAAAGTCATGATCACTACTCCTATGCCGAAATATAAAGCAAAAACTAGACTGGGACAATGGAAGTGAGAAACAAGATATAAAGTGGGACTTGGAAAAGCTAGTATAACTTGGGGCAAATAGTAACCTTGCTAGACACTGGGGGAGGACATGAGGAGTCTGGATAACAGTGGGGTCATGTGTGTAAAGCAGATTTTCCAGGAGTAGGTGTAGGTACAGTAGGTACTGAGGAATCCTATGTATTACCTACAGCAGAGGAAGGGATGTTGAGATGATGCTGGTATTTGAGACTAGGTATCCAGAAGAAGGACAGAAGTTATTACTGTAAGGTGAAATTCTGCTGTTTCATGATGGAAAAAGCGCAGTTCTCTCCATAGTACATCCCACTTAATATGGCAAGCAAATGCAACTGTGCATGTTCTCACCTGGCACAACCTGTAAAAGTGACTTAGGTGGGAAATCGGAAAATTGAGTATGCAGTAGAGAGGTGACAGCAGCTCAAAGTATGCTGTGGGTCGATGTATGCAGAAGCTTTGGCTATAAAATGAGATGTCATATTCCTACTACGTTGTTGCAGTATTGGAGATTTTGTTAAAGCCTAGGTTTAAGTCCTGCAGTGAAAGAATTCCAGGTTAGGACTGTCCAGTCTTTGCTGTACTCACTTTAGATTTGGCAAGCTGTGGACAAAACGTGTCTGGTAATGTATAGCATACTCAACACACTAAAAAACTGGAAGAAAATATAAAATGATTTGGTATGCACTGTTCTGATGTAGGTAGTGAAAATTGCCCTTTAGGTGAAGGAAGGCTATATGAAGGCTCCTCTAAGCTTTCCAAAGAAAAAGAAGTTGAGACTAGGTTAATGTGCATGACTTGGGAACCCGTGAATGCCTATAGGTTTCTACTACAGCCAAGTTATGCACATTCAGTAGCTCTGTAGAAAATTAGAATGAAGAATACTTAAGAGTGTGTGTGTGTGTGTGTGTGTGTGTGTGTGTATTTGTGTACCTTGGCAAATGTGGGAGACGGAGACCTGAGAAGTTTGGGTATGGAGTATGGTGTAGATGTTGCAAAGGGTCCTGTGAGTGGATGTGTTTTCATCCAGTGATTTTAGGACCCTAGATACTACATAGAGTGCTTAGGGTGGTATTAAGTGTAGTTTCTAGATTTTGGCAAAAGGACTTCCTGACAGTACAAGGTTGTGTGAAATCGGTAGACGGAAAGAAGCCTAGAGGTTGTTACTACAAGATATAGGCAGCAAAAGTAGCTTTTGGGACCCAGGCTACATATGGATGGATGTAAAAAAACAAGTATACATTTCTGGGGTACAATCACCAGACTTGACACTGGAGGTGGACATGCGAAGTCAGTGTATGAAGCAAGCTGACATTGACGGAGTAAAGTGTTATGTTAGGGAAATTGTCAAACTTTGCAGGTGATATTTCAAACATCGAAGTTGAAACTTCAAACTTTGAAGGCAAAACTTCAACTATCTCAGATGAATTTTCAAACATAATAGGTGAACCTTCAGCATCACATAGGAAACTTTAACAATGACAGGTTAAATTTCAACCTTCACAGGAAATACTTCAACCATCACAAGTGAAACTTCAACTATCACATGTAAAACCTCGAATTATTTGCAAGTAAATCATCAAAAATTACACGTGAAACTTCAATATTTCAAGCAATTTTTCGAACATTACAGGCAAAAAATCAGTCATTGAAAAGAAGTTCAGTCTTTGCTAGCGAAACTTCAACACTCTCAGGTGAAATTTCAAACATCACAGATGAATCTTCTGCCATCACATAGGAAAATACCATCATCACAGATGAAATTTCAAAAGACTTAGGGAAAACTTAAACCACCACAGGTTAAATTTAAACCATGGCAGTGAAATTTCCGTTATGAAAGTAAAATATCAACCACAACAAGTGACACTTCAACCATTGCAGGTGAAATTTCAACATTTCAAGAAAATTTTCAAACACTACAGGCAAAAATTCAGACTTTACACAAGAAAGTTCAGACTTCACAGGGGAAACTTGTACTATATCAGGTGAAACGTCAACCTTCCTTGGTGAAACTTCAACCATGACAGGCAAAACCTCAACGTTTATAAGCAAAATTTCGAATACCACAGGTGAAATTTCAGCCACTGCACAGAACACTTCAAGCATCTCAGGAGATACTTCAAATTTCCGTGGAAAAAGATTGACCATTGCAGGTGAAACACCAAACATCACACGTGAAATTTCAGCCATCTGGAGGAAATCTTCAACCACAGTAGGTCACATTTCAAACATTGAATTTGAAACTTCAAATTTTACAGGCAAAACTTCAAATATCTCAGCTGAAATTTCAAAAAATCTCAGGTAAAACTTCGATATTTCCTAGTAAAACATGAACCATGACAGGTGAATCTTCAAACATGGCAGAAAAATTTTGAAATTAGAAAGTAAAACATCAACCAGTACAGGCGAAAATTCAGCCATGGTGCAGGAAAGTTGACTCTTCAAAGGTGAAACTTGAACCATCTCAGATCAAACTTCAACCTTCCATGATGAAACTTCAATCATGACAGGAGAAATTTCAAAGATTGCAAGCAAAATTTCCAATATCACATTCGAGATTTCAGCCACTGCACAGGAAATTTCAAGTATCTCAGGAGATACTTCAAACTTCAGCTGGAAATAATTACGCATTGCAGGTAAAATGTCAACCACCGCATGTGATATTTAAGCCATCGCAAGAGAGACTTCAAACTTTGCAGGAAAAATGTCAACCTTTGGGGGAGAAACTTCAAATATCTCCGAAGAAATATAAGCATTTGCTAGCGAGAATTCTACCATCAAAGGGGAAATTTTAGCCATTGCACAGGAATCTTCTCACATCACAGGAGCTACATCAAACATCACAAGCGAAATTTCTTCCTTCACAAGTACAAGTTCAACCATCGCAGGTGAAATTCAGTCATCTCCAGGAAATGCTCAACCATCGCACTTGACATTTCAAACATAGAATGTGAAAATCCAAACTTTGTCTGTGAAATTTCAACTGTCTCATGTGAAATTTCAAACAACGCAGGTGAATCTCCAGACTTCACAGAGGAAATTTTAGACATCACAGGTGAATTTTCAAACTCGGCAGGAAAAACTTCATCCATCACATGTGAAACTTCGTACATAGCAGGTAAAACTTTGATATTTGCAAGGAAATTATCAACCATGACATATGAAACTTCAATGATCAATGGTGAAACTTCAGCCATCTCAAAAAAAAATTCTCAAACTTTGTAGGTGATATTTCAAACATAGAAATTGAATCTTCAAATTTTGCAAGGGGAAACTTCAAGTATCTCAGGTGAATTTTGAAACATCATAGGTGAACTTTCAGACATCACAGAGGAAACTTTAACCATCACATGGGAATTGTCAAAGCTTGGAGGAAAAACTTCAAACATCACAATTGAAATTTCAACAATCCCAGGTAAAATTTTAACCATCTCAAGAAATCACCAACCATAGCACATGACATTTCAAACAGAAGTTAAATTGCAACCTTGGCAGGTGAAATTTCAACTATCTCAGTTGATATCGAAGGTGATCCTTTGGACATCACAGGGGAAACTTTAACCATGACGGGTGAAATTTCAAACTTCACAGGAAAAACGTGAAACATCACATGTGAAAATTCAACCATAGCAGGTAAAACTTTGATATACGCAAGGAAAACATCAACCATGACAGGTGAAACTCTGACCATCACTGGTGAAACTTCAGCCATCTCAAGGAAATCTTCAAACATCACTGGTGACATTTCAAACATAGATGTTGAAACTTCAAACTTTGCAGGCAAATCTTCAACTATCTCAGGTGACATTTCAAACATTTTAGGTCAACCTTCAGATATCACAGAGGACACTTTTAACATGAGACATGAAATTTCAAAATTTGATGTAAAAACTCCAACCATCAAACAAGACACTTCAACCATGGCAGAAAAAAACTTCAATATTTCTGTTTTCATCAAAAATGAGAGGTGAAACTTCAAATTTTAAGCAAAATTTCAAATACTACATGCGAAAATTCAGCCATTGCACAGGAAAATTCTGTCGTTGATGGAAAAACTTCAACATTCTCAGGTGAAATTTCAAACATCAGAGATGAAAATTCAGCTATCACAGAGGAAAATTCAACCATCACAGGTGAAATTTCAAATATCCCAGGAAAAACGTAAACCATCAGAGATGAAATGTCAATCATCCCAGGTGAAATTTCAGCCATCTCAAGAAATCACCAGCCATCACAGGTGACAATTCATACACAGAAGTTGAAATTTCAAATTTTGCATGTGAAACATCATCTATTTCAGGTGAAATTCCAAACATCACAAAAGAAATTTTAGCCATCACAGAGGAAAATTCAACCATCACAGCTGAAATTTCAAATGTCCCAGGAAAAGCATAAACCATCACAGATGAAATTCAACGATCTCAGATGAAATTTCAGGCATCTCAAGAAATCACCAGGCATTGCAGGTGAATATTCATACATAGAAGTTGAAACTTCAAACTTTGCAGGGAAACTTCATCTATCTAAGGTGAAATTTTAAACATCACAGAAGAAAATTCAGCTATCACAGAGGATAATTCAACCATCACGGGTGAAATTTCAAATGTTGGAAGAAAAAAACAAACTAAACCATCACAGATGAAACTTAAACCATCGAAGGTGAAATGTCAGCTATCTCAAGAAATCACCAGCCATCGGAGGTGCCATTTCAAACATAGAATTTGAATCTTAAAACTCTGCATGCGAAATTTGAACTATCTCAGGTGAAATTGCAAATATCACAGAAGAAATTTCAATCAAAAAGCACAATTCAACCTTCTCAGGTGAAATTTCAAATGTCCAGGAAAATCGTAAACCGTCACAGATGAAACTTCAATCATAGCAGCTGAAATTTCAGCCATCTCAAGGAATCAGCAGCCATCGTAGATGACATTTCAAACATGGAAGTTGAATCTTAAAACTTTGGATGCAAAACTTGAACTACTCAGGTGAAATTGCCAATATCACAGAAGAAATTTCAGCTATCACAGAGGAAAATTCAACCATCACTGGTGAAATTTCAAATGTTCCAGGAAAAATGTAAGCCATCATAAATGAAACTTCAATCATCGCAGGTGAAATTTCAGCCATGTCAAGAAATCACAAGTCATCACAGGTGACAATTCATACACAGAAGTAGAAACTTCAGACTTTGCATGCGAAACTTCATCTGTCTCAGGTGAAATTCTAAACATCACATAAGAAATTTCAGCCATCACAGAGGAAATAAAACCATCACAGTGAAAATTTCAAATGTTAAAGGAAAAACATAAACCATCCCAAATGAAACTTCAACCATCACATGGGAAATTCAGCCATCTCAATAAATCATCAGCCATCACAGGTAACAATACATACATAGAAGTTGAAACTTAAAACTTTGCAGTCAAAACTTCATCTATCTCAGGTGAAATTTCAAACATCACAGTCGACACTTCAGCCATCACAGAGGTAATTTCAACCATCAAAGGTGAAATTTCAAATGTTCAAAAAAAAACCATCACAAATATAACTAAAAACATCGCAGGTGAAATATCAGCCATCTCAAGAAATCACTAGAAATTGCAGGTGAAATTTCATACATAGAAGTTGAAACTTCAAACTTTGCAGGTGAAACTTCATTTATCTCAGGTGAAATTTCAAACTTCACATAGGAAACTTCAGCCATCACAGAGTTAAATACAACCATCACAGGTGAAATTTCAAATATTCCCGGAAAAACGTAAACCATCTCAGATATATCTTCAACTATCACAGGTGAAATTTGAAATGTTGAAGGAAAAATGTAAACCATCACAGATGAAACTTCAGTCATCTCTGTGAA
>JAQQSO010000310.1:0-15168 GCA_028658305.1 Pachyuromys duprasi | reverse complement strand
ATCCCAGGGGAGGACATTGCAGCCAGCCCTGAGGAGACAGGATAAGCTGGGGTTGGATGGAAGGGGAAGAGGTCCTCCCTTGTTGGTGGACTTGGAGGGGGCGGGGAGGAGGGAGATGAGGGAAGGAGTGGGAGGGTAGGAGACAATGAGGGAGGGGGCTACTCCTGGGATTCTAAGTACCTAACCTGTGATTGATATAAAAATAAATAAATTTAAAAAAAGGGAGGAGGCTACACCTGGGATGCAAAGTACCTGAGCTGGGATTGATATAAAAATAAATAAATTACATTATAAAAAAAAGAAAAGAAAAAAATTATTGTATCCCAGCTGTATTCCTCACCCCCTCCCAATCCCACCCTCCTTCTCTCCTCTTCTCCTATGCCTTTCCCCCCAGTCCAATGATAGGGGAGGTCCTCCTCCCCTTCCACCTGATCCTAGTCTATCAGGTCTCATCAGAACTGGCATCATTCTCTTCCTCTGTGGATTGGTAAAGCTGCTCCCCCATCAGGTGGAGGTGATCAAAGAGCCAGTCCATGAGTTCATATCAGAGACAGTCCCTGTTCCTATTACTGGGGATCTCTCTCGGACACTGAACTGCCATGGGCTACATTTGTGCGTGGGTTCTAGCATGGTCCTTGTTTGGAGTATCAGTCTCACAAAAGACTCCTGTGCCCAGATTTTTTGGTTAAAGAGCTTAAATTTAACCTAAAGATGTTAAATGAAAATATAAACTAGGACGGAAAACATGAGAAATGCTTCTCTTCACCTCAGGGATCTTTATGTTCTCCAGAAATGTACATGCCCCAGTGTGTCCACTGTGGTGTGCTTAGAGATCCACTAACGTAAAGCTATGTGGCTCCCTTTGATAGCTCAGCTGGTAGAGAGGAGGATTGTAGTTGGATGGATCTTAGTTACTTATTTTTTTTACAAAGCATTCATTATATATCTCGATTGTAGCCCCCTTCCTCAACTCCTTTCTCACTCTCCCTCCTTCATCCCCTCTCTCCTCTTCCCTTAGTCCACTGAAAAGCAGAGTTCTCCTCCCCTGCCATCTGCCCCTAGCTTATCAAGACTCATCAGGATTGCCTGGATCCCTGGGTAAATCCTCTTCCTCTGTGGTCTGGCAAGGCTGCATCAGCAGGGGCTAGTGATCAAAGAGCAAGCAACTGAGTTCATGACAGAGGCTCCTCTTACTTAGTGAGTTGCCTATGTGCTACTTCTGAGCAGGGGTTCTAGGTCCTCTCCATGCATCATCCTTGGTTGTGGTATCAGTCTCTTCAGGACCCTCTGGGCCCAGATTTTTTTGGCTCTGTTGGTCTCCTTGAGGGGCTCCTGTTCTCTCCGTGTCTGTTTAGGCCCCCTTCTTCCATAAGACTCCCTGCGCTCTACCCAAAGTTTGGTTGTAAGTCTCAGCAGCTTTTTTGATCCCATGTTGGGTGGGGCCTTTCAGAGGATACCCTCATCCTGTTCCTCTCTTCTACTGCTCCTAGAGTCTATCCTGTTTGCCAGTCTGTATGAGTTTTAAGCATTGGGTGTATATCTTTGACAGAGGAGATTTTAAGACAGCCTAGTATTGACTGTGATCACTATTAACCACTTACGCAGATATACAATGGATATATACACACGTGTATATCTGTGTGTATATATATGAGTGTGTCTCTGTATACTGTTTATGTGTGCCTGTGTGTATTCATACCTTTGTGTATGTCTACATATTTGTCAATGTGTGCGTGTGCCAATATATGAATCTTTTTGCTTATATGTGTATGTATATTTATGTGTAAGTGCATGTATTTCTGTTTGTGTGTGGACATGTGTCAGTGTTCGTGTAAACATTTCTGTGCCTGTGTGTAGGTATGTGTCTATGTGATTTTGTGGATCTCTGTGTGTGTCCATGTATATTGTATGCCTGTATATGTGTGTGTTTGTGTATATATGTATATATACACATATACATGTGTGTCTATGTGTGTATGTACTTGTGGAAACAGGGGACCTCTAGAAGACTCTACCCATCAGGGCATCTAAGGAGATACTGAGACACACAGCCAAACTTTGGGAAGAGTTCTGGAAACCTTATGAAAGAAGAGAGAAATAGAAAGAACTGGATGGGATGGGAACTCCCCAAGGAGAACAACAGAGCCAAAACATCTGGGCCCAGTGGAGCCTGCAGAGATCGATACTCCAACCAAGGACCGTACATGAAGAGGACCTAGACCGCCTGTTCAGAGGAAGCCCATAGGCTGCTTAGTTTCCAAGTGGGTTCCCTAGTAAAGGGTACAAGGCCTGACTCTGGCATGAACTCAGTGACAAGCTCTCTGATCACCTCTCCCTGAGGGTGGGTGGTGCAGCCTTGCCAGGCCACAGAGGAAGATGATGCAGCCAGACCTGATGAGACCTGATAGGCTATGGTCAAATACAAGGGGAGAAAGGCATCCCCTATCAGTGGACTAGGAAAAAGGCATAGGGGGAGAAGAAGAAGGGTGGGTGGGACAAGGAAGAGATGAGGGAGGGGGCTACAGTGGGGATACAAAGTGAATAAAATGTAATAAAAAATAAAATAAACAAAAAACAGGTATAGACAGAGGTGGCACTCAGAGGCCCCACTCTTCACTGTTAAACTATCTGCTACTGATAGATTCATGGATAGAAGCAGTCATTGCCTTCATTTTCATGTCCACTGATGACACCACCAGGTCTCAATCAATAGTTCCAATCCAATGCTGTTACAGATGTGTCCTTGGTTAAAGTACGTGAGTCACGAACCAAAACCAAAAGTCATAAAACTGGAAAAGTGATTGGTAGAATCAGGAAGAAGAGTATTGGTGGGGGAAAGATGATAATAAAAGAATGCGTGGGGAGATATTGCAAACAAAATACATTAAAGATATACATGAAATTGTAAAAGAACAAACTAAATTAATTTTAAAATGAAAACATATTATATGTTTGTATTATAATGTCATAATGAAACCCACTATTACGTTATTAATATATGCATAGAAAAACTTAAACTATATGAAAATTTCATAACTTTAGAAAGAGTATAGAGTTCGCTCAACAGGCAAATGTTATACACCAATTTCACAGTAATGTGGTAGTCAATAATTAACAAGTTTATGGATGAAAGAGTAGATTGCTTCCTCAAAGGATGCGGGCCAGGATGTAGTTTATATCATCATCAAAAAAGAAGAAAAGAATAATAAATACATCATACTGGATGAATCTCCAAGGATTATTTTTTATAGGGAATAAAGTCAATATTTCAGGGATTACTTATAACATTTATTTTTCATTACATTGTTTTTAAAATTTTATTTATTTTATGTATGAGTATTTTGCTTGCTTATATATGTTGTCTTAATTAGCATGACTGTGACCAAAAAACAACAACAACCTGGGAGGAAAAGGTTTCTTTGGCTTATGCGTCTTCACTCATAGTCCATCCATGGAAGCCAAAGCACGAACTCAAACCTGACCAGAACCTGGATTTAAGTGTTGTTTCTTAGATTAGGGGATATGAGATGAGAGCCATTCCCAAGTCTATCTCTTTCTGAACCTTTGATGGCTGGTTCAACTCAGCTGGTTTAGCCCAAACTCCTTTCCAATCTGATTGATTTGAATTGGGTTCTCTTGGGCTTCTGACTGAATTACTCTACCTGGCTTCAAACTAATTCTGGCAATATTTTAATCTTCTGGCTCCTTCTCATTCTCTGGATCATTCAGTTTTCACTGTGCCTAGCTTTTTTAGTTTCTGCAATCTGTCTCTGTGAAAGGTGAACAAGGTGTCTCCTCTCTCTCCCTGCAACGCACTAAAGTAGCCTCTCTTTTCTGTTCTGTTCTTGTGAGAGTTGGGCATATCCTGTCTTTGACTCATTCTGTCAGATCTTGCTCTGATTTGTCATGTTGTCTGGTCCTCATTTAGGCATTCTTTTTAAACTTGGCTGCTTCCTTCAATAAATGAACCTTGCCTTCATTGTTTAGGATTAAAGGTGTATGCTAAGGGGTATCTGTATTTCAGGCTGATCATAGTGTAATCCAGAGCACATCTGAGTTCTTTTTTTTAATTTTTTAAAATATTAATTACAGTTTATTAACTTTGTATCCCAGCTGTATCCCTCTTTCCAATTCCACTGATAGGGGAGGACCGCCTCCCCTTTCATCTGACCCTAGCTTATCAGGTATCTTCAGGCCTGACTGCAAAGTCCTTCTCTGTGGCTTAGCTGTGCTGCTCCTTCCTCGGGGGGTGGGAGGTGTCAAAGAGCCAGCCATTGAGTTCATGTCAGAAATAGTCCCTGTTCCCCTTACTAGGAAACCCACTAACCTACCATGGGCTACATCTGAGTAGGGGTTCTAGGTTATAGCCATCCTTGGTTGGAGATACAGCCTCATAAAAGACATTTGAGTTCCAGCCAGACCACATAGACCTAGATGGTCTGTGGTCACTAGAGAAGCTATGTTGTTGGATTAAATTCCTTTACACCTGGAGGTAGGAGCTGATGCAGAGGTCAGGTGAAGTGCTACAGTTACTAACTTTCTTTTCTTGGCTTGCACAGCCTACTTTATTATAAAAACCAGAATCAGCAGTCCAGGGTAGTACTGCCCACAATGGCCTTCCCACGTCAATCACTGATTAGGAAAATGCTCCATAGGCTGGGCTACAGCCTGATCTTATAAAACCCTTTCTCAGTTGGAGTCCCGTTCTCTCAAACGACTACAGCTTGTGTCAAGCTGACACAAAACAAGCCAACATAAATGTGTACCATGTCCGTACTTAGTGCCCACAGAGGTCAGAATAAAATATCACATTCCCCCTAAGACTGGAGTTACAGATGTTTGTAAGCCACCCTGTGAATGTTGAAAATTAAACTCATATCCTGTGCAAGAATAGCAAGTGCTCTTAACTTCTGAATAAACTCTCTAGCACCTTCCACTACATATTTCAATGATAAAATTTTAGAAGTGCAAACAACAGCAATTGCGAGGAAACAGGGTGAGAAGTAAGATAGGTATTGTTAGATAGGCATACTTGAAAGAAATAATCTCTTATCTTGATTCTGTTGACAAGTATACAAAATTTCCACATGTTATAAATATGTACAAACACATACACCAATAAGTACATAAGGGAATAGGTAAGTCTGTGTGAGGTTAGTAGGTTATTTTACTATGTACAGATAAGAATGAATAGGAATAGTTAAGTCTAAGTGAGGCTGGTAGGCTATATACACAAATATACATAAGTAAGAAAAAACAGAAAAGGGTAAGTATGGGTGTTAGTATATACAAATAAGAACAAGTAATAAAGGGATATGAATAAGGTTACTAGGTTATACTAGTATATACAAATAATAACATGTAGGAAAGTGTATGTCTGAGGGAGCTTAGCAGTCCGTATTGTATACACCAATAGGAACAAGTAGAAAAGGGTTAAGTATGAGTGAGGTTGATAGGTTATATTAGTTTATGCAAATAAAAACAAGGAGGAAAGGGTGAGTCCCTGTAGGATTAGTACCTTGATTGGTGTCACTATACTGATTTTGAGATGGTATGTACTATTTGTTCCAGATGTGATCAGAGTAGTAGACCACCACAAAAAGGGGAGAGGGTCTTTGTATATCACACTCAATAACTGTATATGAATCTAAAATCACCTTAATAAAAGTTTCAGTTACAATTATGTGAAAATTAATTGAATAGCTGAAGGGATGTTTCAGCAAAGGATTGAGGATAAACTCATGAAAACATGCTCCTTGAGTACATCCTTTACGTAATGTAAGTTACAGTTTCACTGAGATAACACTGAGGGGTACTGGTGTGGATAAAATTATATATAAAAAGAACAAACAACAAAAATTGGAGCAAGAGTATGCAGAAAATACAGCTTTCACACAATGCTGGCATGATTGCAAAACGAGATGGCCACTTCCAAAAAAATAGGTTGCCAGTATTTTTAGAATTCTAAAGATCATAACGTACAATGCAGTCCACGTCACATTTGGGTTTGTATCCAAAGTAAATGATACTAGCCTTCTACACTGAGACAAATATGTGTTTGGCAACATTATTCAGAATAGGCTAAAAGTGGAAACAGCTAAATGCCCATAAAATAAGAAATGAATGAACAACGTTGGATATAAGTATACAATGGGAAGCTATGAAGTAATAAAAATGATGACCAATTGCTATTTCTTATGCCACAGACAAGCCACAAAAATATAGATGGTGAAAACAAGTCCTATTTAAAAGACTTCAGAACAATATCATTTCCAAAAGTACAGACTTGGAAGGTGAAAACAAATGAGGCTCTAACATTTTATTAACTATACTGTGGTGATGGGCACACTGGCCATAAGCTTTCTGTGCAACAGCAGAAGCTGATGTCCTGGCAATCACTGGTTTGATTACATAAATTTGGTAAGCTTTCGAACATACATACTATATGACATATACATTTCAGCTTTTAAATTTCAAACTATACTGCATAAATAATGATCTACATAATAAAATATTTATGAGTAAAATGCAGTGGTATCTGGAACTCTAAAATGTAGAAAAGTAACTGGATCATACATAAATAAAGGGATAAAGAGCAGGATTTTAAATGCCATGTAATAGTAGTGTTAATATAGAACACATGATGAAGTTGTGAGCGTTTTCCACCCAGTTCTTCATCTAGTCTTGTGTATCTTTGAGAGTGCAGATAAATTACACAACAAAAGGTGAACAAGGTGGTAGAGGCAAATACTGTGAAGGCCCACAAAATAACATATCCAAACATGCTTTCAGTGGTTCTCAGCCTGTGAGTCATGACCCCACCCAAAGGAGGTCCTATCAGAAATATACATTATGATTCATAACAGTAGCAAAATTAAAGTTAGAAAATAGCAACAGAATGATTTTAGGGGTCACCACAACATGAGAAACTGCATTAAAGGGTTATAGATTAGGAAGGTTGAGAACCATTCTCAATGAAAATCTAACAGGTTTTAAATTTTGTCTTGAGGAATCCAGTATATTTTGCTTAATTTAAGGCAAAAATGCAAATGTTGTAGGCTACCTGAAGAGAAAGACTCTGATATGCCTGATTAAGGGCTATGGAGCCTTTATTTACTGCTAGCAGGGCTATGCAGACAGAGTAGTGGGAAGCAGCAGTTCCATTTGGTTCCAGTATTTAAAGGCAAACCCACCAATTACAACACACACAGAAAGCCAGCTGTGAACACATATGCAGCAAGCCAGGGAAGAGAATGCAGTGATCAGGCATTTCTCATAGCCTTGAGTCAGGACACGTTGTATAGGGATTTATGCTGGTCTAAAGACGAGTAGCAATTTATGGCTGGTCTAAGTGACCAGACACCAGTTTCCTCAATTAGTAGTTTTAACAATTAATCTTAGGAATACTTTCACAAGATGGCATAACTATGCCAGTCCAATAGCCCACTATAATAATAGATTTGGCAACAATTACTTAATTTTTTTCTTTAAAAATCATAGCACATTTAAAAAAGCTAAAATGTACCTGGCTATAGTCTAAATAATAAGATGGGAGTTAATCCAAAGTATACACCTGCTATTTAGTGTTTAGACTAGATACCCAAAACTTTCATCCTTCTCATAAAAATGAATTTTCTTTGTGCTCCTACAGTAAAAGATTATTTGTTATTTTTCAGTTAAAATACAAGCATAAAATATTTTATAGTTAATAAAATATTGCTTTCTCTACATGTATATGTGAAACTATTTTATTGTATTATATAACCATTATTTTTAATTAAATTCTATTTTTATATTAATTACAGTTTATTTACTTTGTATCCCAGCTGTAGCCCTCTCCCTCATTCTCTCCCAATCCCACCCTCCCTCCCTTATCTCCTTCCTGCCCTTCTCTAAGTCCACTGATGAGGGAGGTCCTCCTCCCCTTCCATCTGGTCCTAGCTTATCAGGTATCTTCAGGACAGGTTACAATGTCCTCCTCTGTGGCCTAGCAAGGCTGACCTCTCTCTGGGGGGAGGGGCAGAGGGAGTCAAAGAGACAGCCCTTGAGTTCATATTGGAGACAGTCCCTGTTCCCCTAACTAGGAAACCCCACATGGATACAGCTGTGATGGGCTTCATGTGGGCAGGGTTTCTAGATTATATCCATACATGGTCCTTGGTTGGAGAAACAGTTTCAGAAAAGACCTCTGGGCCAAGATATATTTGGTCCTTGTAGAGCTCCTGTCCTCTCCAGGTCATATTAACTCCTTTTTCTTTCATGTGATTCCCTGAACTCTGCCCAAGGTTTGGTTATGAGTCTCAGTATTTGTTTTGATATACAGCTAAGTAGAGTCTTTCAGGGGCCCTCTGTGGTAGGCTCCTGACCTGTTACTTGTTTTCTCCTATTTCCAATGTCCATCCCATTTCTCTTTCTAAGTGAAGATTGATCATCTTACCCCAGTTCCTCTTTCTTGTTTATCTTCTTTAGGTGTACAGATTTTAGTATGTTTATCCTATCATATAGGTCTAGTATCCACTTATAAGTGAGTATATACCATGTGTGTCTTTCTCATTCTGGGATACCTCACTCAGAATGATCTTTTCTAGATCCCACCATTTGCCTGCAAAGTTCATAATTTCCTTGCTTTTAAGTGCTGAGTAGTATTCCATTGTGTAAAAGCACCACAATATCTGTATCTATTCCTCTGTTGAGGGATCCCTGGGTTATTTCCAGGCTCTGGCTATTACAAATAAAGCTGCTACAAACATGGTTGAGCAAATGTCTGTGTTGTATACTTGAGCATCTTTTGGATATATGCCTAGGAGTGGTAGAGCTGGATCTTGTGGAAGCGCTATTCCTAATTGTCTGAGAAAGTGCCAGATTGATTTCCAAAGTGGTTGTACAAGTTTACATTCCCAACAACAATGGAGGAGGGTTCCCCTTTCTCCACATCCTCTCCAGCATGTGTTGTCACTTGAGTTTGTGATCCTAGCCATTCTGATGGGTGTAAGGTTAAATGTCAGGGTCGTTTTAATTTGCATCTCTCTGATGGCTAAGGACATTGAGCATTAAAGTGTTTCTCTGCCATTCTATATTCCTCTACAGAGAATTCTCTTTTTAGCTCCATACCCCATTTTTAATTGGATTACATGATTTGTTGCTTTTTAACTTCTTTAGTCCTTTATATATTCTGGATATCAGTCCTCTGCCAGATATAAAATTGGTGAAGATCTTTCCACAGTCTGTGGGCTGTCATTTGGTTCTGACAACAGTATCTTTTGCTTTACAGAAGCTTTTCAATTTCATGAGGTCCCATTTATTGATTGTTGGTCTTATAGCCTGTGCTGTTGGTGTTATGTTCAGGAAGTTTTTCCTGTGCCAATGAGTTGTAGACTCTTCCCCCACTTTTTCTTCTAACTGATTTAGTGTGTCTGGTTTTATGTTGAGGTCTTTGATCGACTTGGAGTTTAGTTTTGTGCAGGGTGACAAATATGGATCTATTTTCATTTTTCTGTATGTTTACATCCAGTTGAACCACCACCATTTGTTGAAGATGCTGTCATTTTTCCATTGAATGGTTTTGGCTTCTTTGTCAAAAATTAAGTATTCATAGATGTGTGGGTTTATTTCTGGGTCTTCTATTGGGCTCCATTGATCCCCTGTTCTGTTTCTATGGCAATACCATGCATTTTTATCACTATTTCTACATAGTACAGCTTGAGATCAGGGATGGAGATGCCTCTAGACAATCTGTTGTTGTACAGGATAGTTTTAGAAATTATGGGGGTTTTGTTTTTCCATATGAAGTTAGAATTTTTCCCTCAAGATCCGTAAAGAATTGTGGTGGTATTTTGATGGGAATTACATTGAATCTGTAGATTTCTTTTGGCAATATGGTCATTTTCACTATGTTAATCCTACCAATCCATGAGCATGGGATATCTTTCCATCTTCTGATATCTTCTTCAATTTCTTTCTTCAGAGACTTCAAGTTTTGGTTTTTTTTCAAACAGGTCTTTCACTTGCTTGGTTAGAGTCACACCAAGGTACCTTTTGTTATTAGTGGCTATAGTGAAGGGTGTTGTTTCCCTAATTTCTTTCTTGGCTCTTTTGTATTTGGTATGCAGGAGGGCTTCTGATTTGTTTGAGTTAATTTTTTATTCAGCCACTTTGCTGAAGGGTTTATCAGATGAAGGAGTTCTTTGGTTGAATTTTTGAGGTTGCTCATGTATATTATCATATCATCTGCGAATAGTGAAACTTTGACTTCTTCCCTTCCGATTTGTATCCCCTTGATCTCCTTTAGTTGTCTTATTGCTCTAGCTAGGACTTCAAGTACTATGTTGAAGAGATATATAGAGAGTGGGTAACCTTGCCTTGTCCCAGATTTGAGTGGGATTGATTTGAGTTTCTCTCCATTGAGTTTGGTGTTGGCTATACACTTGCTGTATATTGCTTTTACTATGTTTAGGTATGTGCCTTGTATCCCTGATCTCTCCATGACTTTAAACATGAATGGGTGTTGGACTTTGTCAAATGTTTTTTCAGCATCCAAGGAGATCATCATGTGGTTTTTCTCCTTCAGTTTGTTTATATGGTGTATTACATTGATGGATTTGTGTATATTGAACCACCCTTGCATGCCTGGGATAAAGCCTCCTTGGTCATGGTAGAAATTTTCTTTTATGTGCTCTTGGATTCAGTTTGCCTATATTCTACTGAGTATTTTTGCATCAATGTTCATACGAAAGATAAGTCTGAAGTTCTGTTTTTTTGTTGGGTCTTTATGTGGTGTAGGTATTAAGGTGACTGTGGCTTCATAAAATGAGTTTGGTAATTTTCCTTCTGTTTCTATTTTGTGGAATATTTTGAGAAGAATTGGAGTTAGCACTTCTTTGAAGGTCTAGCAGAATTCTGCTCTGAAACCGTCTGGCTCAGGGCTTTCTTTGAAGGGGGGAGACTGTTGATAACTGCTTCAATTTCCTTGTAGGCTATAAGACTATTCAATCTTTCTACCTTATCTTGACTTAATTTTGGTAGATGGAGTCTATCAAGAAAATTGTCCATTTTTTTAGAACTTTCAAATTTTGTGGCACATAGGCTTTTGTAGTATGACCTAATGATTGTTTGGATTTCCTCAGTGTCTGTAGTTATGCCCCCCACCCCCAATTTTCATTTTGATTTTACTGATTTGATATCTGCCTTTTAGTTAGTTTGGCTAAGGGTTTGTCTATTTTGTTGATTATCTCAAAGAACCAGCTCTTGGTCTCATTAATTTTTTGTTTTATTTGATTCTAATTTATTGATTTCAGTCCTGAGTTTGATTATTTCCAGCCTTCTGCTCCTCTTGGGTGCATCTGTTTCATCTATTTCTTTCTTTCTTTCTCTCTTTCTCTCTCTCTTTTTTTTTTTTTTTTAGGTTTTCAGTTGGGCGATTAAGTTGCTTGTGTGAGATGTTATAAATTTCTTTTTGAAGGCACTTAATGCTTTGGATTTTCCCCTGAGCCCTGCTTTCAATATATCCCATGAATTTCGGTATGTTGTGCCTTCATTTTTATTGAATTTTAGGAAGTCTTTAATTTCTTTCTTTATTTTGTCCTTAACCCAGCTGTCACTGAGTAGCAGGTTGTTCAGTTTCCATGTGCATGTAGGCTTTTTGTTATTTCCATTGTTGTTGAGGTACAGGTTTAGTCCATCCTGGTCAGATAGAATACAGGGGCTTATTTTAATCTTCTTATATCTGTTGAGGCTTGCTCTGTGACCAACTATATGATCTTTTTTGGAGAAGGTTCCATGAGGTGCTGAAAAGGTGTACTCTTTTGTGTTTGGGTGAAAAGTTCTGTAGACATCTATTAGGTCCATTTAATTTAGGGCTTCTGTAAATGCCTTTATTTCCTTGTTTGTTTTCTGTCTAGTTGATCTTTTCCTTGGTGAGAATGGGGTGTTGAAGTCCCCCACTATTAAGGTGTTCAGAATTGTGATGTCCTCTTGGTGCATTTTTCCTTTGATGAGAATGTAGTGCCTCTCCTCATCTTTTTTGATTAATTTTGGTTGAAAGTTTATTTTATTAGATATTAGGGTAGCTACCCCAGCTTGTTTTCTGGGTCCATTTGCTTAAAAAACATTTTTCCATCCCTTTAGTCTGAGGTAGTATTTATCTTTGTTGCATAGGTGTGTTTCTTGGATGCAACAGAATGTTGGATCCTGTTTCCACAACCATTCTGTTAGTCTGTGTCTTTTTATTGAAGAGTTCAGTCCATTGATATTGATGGATACTAGTGACCAACGAATGTTACTTTCTTTCCATGTGGGTTTGGTGGTATTGCTGTGTTTCATTGCTTGTAATCTTTTGATTTTTTGTTGTGTAGTTATCTATGTCCTATGTTTCCTTGGATGTAGTTGTTTTCATTGTGTTGGACTTTTCCTTCTAATAACTTCTGTAGGGCTGGGTTGCTGTGTAGATATTGTTTAAATTTGGTTTTGTCATGGAATATTTTGATTTCTCCATCCATGTTGATTGAAAGTTTTGTTGGGTATAATAGTCTGGGTTGGCATCTGTGGTCCCTTAAGGTCTGCATGATGTCTGCCCAGGCGCTTCTGGCTTTCATAGTTTCTGTTGAGAAATCTGGTGTAATTCTGATAAGTCTACCTTTATATGTTACTTGGCCCTTTTCCCTCACTGTTTTTAATATTTTTTCTTTGTTCTGTAGGTTCAGTGTTTTGACTGTGATGTGATGTGAGGAGTTTCTTTTCTGGTCTAGTCTATTTGCTTTTCTGTAGGCCTCTTGTATGTTTATGGACATCTCTTTCTTTAAGTTTGGAAAATTTTCTTCTATGATTTTCTTGAAAATATTTTCCGGACCTTGGAGCCTGGTATCTTCTTTTTAATCTACTCCTATTATCCTTAGATTTTGTCTTTTCATGGTGTCCTTGAATTCTTGATGTTTAGTGTTTGGAACTTTTCTGATTATATTTTTTTCTTTGAGAGATGTATCAGTATCAATTTCTGCAAGTGTATCTTCAACACCTGAGATTCTCTCTTCCATCTCTTGTATTCTATTGGTGATGCTTACCTTTGTAGTTCCTGATCTTTTCTCTGTGTTCTCCAGCTCCAGGTTTTTCTCTGTTTGTGTATTCTTTATTGATTCTAATTCTGTTTTCATGTCTTGCACCATTTCCTTTATCTGTTTGAAAGTGGAGTCCTGCTTTTCAATGATGGCTTCTATTTTTGTTGTTGTTGTTCATTTCCTCTCTCTATGCCTATATTTGTGCCTTTATTTGTTTGGCTGTATTTGCCTGTATTTCTTTGAGAGCTTTGTTCATTTCCTCTTTGTTTGCCTCAAATTGTGTAGCCATTTCTCTGAGAGATTTGTTTGTTACCTCTTTATGAGCCTCTAATAATTGGAAAAGCATAGTTTTAAAGTCATTGTCTTGTGTTTCCAATGAATTGGAGTGTCCATTGATTTTGGGGGTTGCTGGTGAAGCCATGATATCCTGAGTTTTGTTGGGTGTCTTCTTATGTCAGCCTCTGGCAATCTGCTCCTCTGTAACCCTCACTGTTTGTTCCTGGAGTCTATATTTCAGACTAGGTCCATCTTTTTCTGTTTTCCGGAATGTTTTTCAGGAAGATGAGAGAGGTTCACTGGTTTGAGAGTGCGTTGTGGTTTCAGCTGTATCTAAGTGAGGATTGTGACTCTGGTGCTGCTCACAGGCATTTTTAGCAGGTGCAGTGTGCAGGTGCAGATTCCCTGACTATTGCAGTGACCTACAGGCTTCTGCTATGCAGATCTGTCTGGGTTCCAGGAATTGTTTTCCTAAAATTCACTGGTAGGACTGAAGAGCAGGAGCTTCAGTGTTGGGAATACTGTACCAAGAATCCCTTTGTTGCCCACACTAGGGGTGTGGGTGGTAGGGATCTGTTGTCTGGTGGCTTGCATAGAGGGGCCCTGGATCTGGGGCTCTGTAAGCACTCACTTGAAGGCACACTCACTCTCTTACATTACCAGTTGGAAAATACAGGGCTTCCCCTTGTTCTCTACTCTCCTATTTGATCCTGCTGGGTCAAATGCATGTGTAGGCTAACAGTCAGGTCAGTGGTGCTGTAACAGCAGGTCTTGGTGTCCACTGATACTGTGTGCTGTGCTGGGTGCAGCCCATGCTGGGGCCTAGGCAGTAGTGTGGTCTGCAGGTAGACTCTGCAGGCCCCTTCTGTATCCTTCACCTCCATCAGGGAATGATAATGGTGGCCAGTCCCCTGGCAGTGCCGGGGTGGGGGGCCAGAGGGTGGGGACTGAATATCCTCTGTCGCAGATCCTGAGCCCTGGGCCCAGGTACTGTGGACTTCGCAGGCTGCCTCTCTGTCCTTCCCCTCTGCCAGGGAAGGCTTATGGCGGCTGGTCCTGGGGGAGTGCTGGGAAGCTTTGAGTGTCTTCAGTCTCAGATCCCAAGCTGAGGTTTCTTTGCTAGGAGCCACAGGCTGTGCTGGCACTGTGGTCTGTGGTGGAACCCGCAGGGCGCCTCTCTAGCCTGCTCTGCCAGGGCAGGTTTATGGAGGCTTGTCTCGGGGGAATACCGGGAAGGGTTGGATATTCTCAGTGTCAGATCCTGAGCTGGATTTCTTTGCTAGGAGCCACCGGTGCTGAGGTCTGGGCAGTGTAGTCTGTGGTGAAGTCTGCTGGCCTCCTCCAAAGAGGGAGTAGGAAGGTGGATACAGGGAAGTGCCTGGAGATCTGGGGGTAGAGCCCCCAGGAAAGGACCACAGAGGAGTCTGCGGGTGACCTGATTCTAAATGAACTCAGTTCATGGTTACTCTCCTTCTCCCTGGAAGCCTAGATATCTCTGTTCTGGGTTCAGCAACCCAGAAACCCTTTCACTCACCAGTTTCAGAGTTTCAGATCCTTTACCCCTCAGATAAGGTACACACTGGTCACTGCCATCTTGGATCCCCTTCCTGTAACCATTATTTTAAAGAGAGAAAGCTTTTACTTGCCAAAAGTAGAGCAACAGTTCCTTGACTCTCTTGAGAACTCCCTCCATTAAGTTTATTTTTTTTTTATAATTTTTTTTAATTTATTTATTTTTATCTCAGTCACAGGTTAGGTACTTTGAATCCCAGGCGTAGCCCCCTCCCCCATTTCCTCCTACCCTCCCACTCCCTCCCTCATCTCCTTCTTCCCCGCCCCCTCC
>JAQQSO010000309.1:0-15195 GCA_028658305.1 Pachyuromys duprasi | reverse complement strand
AGTGATGATAGAAATGGAGGAGGTTGGTGAAACTTGGAGAGAACAAGAGCTCCACAATGACTAAACTGAGCAGGGCACAGGGGTCTTGTATGAGACGGTTTCTACAACCAAGGACCACGAGTGGATGTGTCCTGGAACCCCTGTTCAGATGGGACCCAGGATAGCTTGGTGTAGGACTGGAAGGCCTAGTGAGGGAAGCAGGGACTGTTTCAGTCTTGAACTTGATGGCTGACTCTTTGACCCTCCCCCATACAAGCCGGGGAGTGACACACTGGCTGGATCCCAGTGGAGGACATTGCAGCCAGCCCTGAGGAGACAGGATGAGCTGGGGTTTGATGGAAGAGGAGGAGGTCCTCCCCTGTTGGTGGATTTGGAGTGGGCGGGGAGGAGATGAGGGAGGGTTGATGAGGGTGGGAGGGAGTGGTCAGGCTGCGCATGGGATGCAAAGTACCTAACCTGTGATTGATAACAAAAAATAAAAATAAAAAAATAATAATCTAAAAAAATATGTTAAGAAATATTTGAGTTCAAAACATGGCTAAGATATTGGATTATTCAGTTATTATAGTTTGAAATGCTTAGTAACTTGAGGAAAATCAATTAACAGTTTTCAAAGTTATTTGTGCTAATCAAAGGGTAACAAATGATCAGCACATAAGGAAAAGGAGTAGCTACCACAATACTAAAGGAGAAGAAAATATTTGTAGTATGAGCACTATATGATCTCCAGACTTACTCTAAATTTACATTATTCAGTGAAGTTATTATTAGACAAACAGAGATTAATGAAACAGAACAGAGAATCCTCAAATAGAACTATATGAATAGAGTCAACTGAATTTTCTCAAAGATTTCTCAACATAAAAAAAAAAATACTACTTAGCTACATACTGTATGTTCATCGTGCAACTGGCCCAAGCTGAAAGCTCAAAACATGAGGTTTCTATGAAAAATCACAGAAGAAAATTTGCATGTTGGACTCGGTAAGAGCCCTTTAGTTATATCAAATACCTGATTCATAACGAAAACAGACTTAATAGGTTATGGTTCATCTGCATTTAAGAATTTCTTCTCTAAAAATTGAATGTCAAAGAATAAAATGATAACCCCGCAGGGTCATGGAGTAAATAATTCTAAAAGCTTTATTTTATAAAGAGATATATGCTAAATATGCAAAGATGTCTGTAAATGTAACAATAAGAAAACAAGATGAATTTTCAGTAATGCTTAAAATCTTAAAGCTCTCTCACCACTTGTGATAGCTTATCCTGGCCATCAACTTGACAAACCTGAGAAGAGAGAACCTCAGCTGAAAAAGTGCCTGCATCATATTGACCTATGGTTGTGTGTATGGAATGATATTGGAGTGTTAGAGGAATGTCATCATGCACACATTTAAACATGAAATGTACAAAACCAAGTCTAATCACTCATATAAACAAGACCCTATGTAAGAATGATCTTCCAATACAGTTAATCAATGTAAATAACTTAATCTTGATTGGGAGTATTGATAATGGCAGGGGTGGTAAGAATGCTAAGTGCATGGAAAATATTGAATTTGCTACTTAATACTGCTGAAATCCCGAACTCATCAAGACAGACCTTTTTCTTTTCCGTTTTACTTTACTCTCTCATATATTACATAAAGCCACTGTTTTTCCTCCTTCCTGTCCCTCAGACTTTTCTCCTCTCGTCCTTTCTCCTCTAGATCCACCTGGCCTCTGTCTCCACCATGAAAAAAAAAAAAGTCCTCCAAGCAACATCCAGCAAACACGGTATAACAAGCTAGAGTAAGATCAGGCACATACTAGTATATGAAGGCTGAGAAAGGCAACCCATTAGGAGAAAAAGGGTTTCACAAGTAGGCAAATAAGCCAGGGACATTTCCCACTTCAACTGTTAGGGACCCCAGAAGAACACCAAGCTACTCAGCCATAACATAAATGTAGAGAACCTATGTCAGACCACTCCAGGTTCTTTCATCTCTGCAAGTTCCCATGAATTCCAGCCAGTTCATTCTCTTCCAATAGTTTCTCATAGTATATTCTCTCTCCCTCTTGCCTCTCTCTAATTCTTCCTCTTCCAACCTCCATCTGACCCCACACCACCTGCTATATCTATTCGTTTTCCCCTTCCCAAGGAGATCTTTGTGTCTTTCACTTAAGCTCTACTTGTTACTTAGCTTTTCTGGGTCTCTGAACAGGAGAATAACTATCTTTTACTTTACAACTAATATGCACTTCTAAGTGAATACTGCAAAATTCTCAAGTCCAAGTGAAGTCTTTACTTCAACATAAAACCAGACACATTGAACCTGAGAGAAGAGTAAGCGGAAAGCAGCCTAAACACATTGGCACAAGAGACAACTTCCTGAGCTGAACACCAATAGCTCTGGAAATAAGATCAAAAATTAATAAATGGAACCTTAGGAAAATGTAAACCTTTTGTAAAGCAAAAAAAATTCTGTCAACAGAACAAAATGGCAGCTTATGAATAAGAAAAGATCTTTTTTAATTTTTTAATTTTTTATATTAATCACAGATTGTTTACATTATATCCCAGCCATAGCCCCTTCCATCATTCCCTCCTAATCCCACCCTCTCTCCCTCATCTCCTCCCTGCCTCTTTCCAAGTCCACTGCTAGCAGAGTCCTCCTCCTCCCCTTCCATCTGACCCTAGCTTATCAGGTATCTCCAGGACTGGCTGCCATGTCCTCCTCTGTGGCCTAGCAAGACTGTTCCTCCCTCTGGTGGTAAAGGAGCCAGTCATTGAGTTCATGTCAGAAATAGTTCTTGTTCACTTTACTAGGATACCCACTTGGTTACCGAGCTACCATGGACTCCATCCGAGCAGAGGTTCTAGGTTATATCCATACATAGTCCTTGGTTGGAGAAACAATCTCATAGAAGACCCCAATGCCTGATACATTTTGTCCTTGTAGAGCTCCTGTCCTTTCTAGGTGATACTTACTCCCACTTCTTTCATATGATTCTCTGCACTCTGCCCATGGTTTGGTAATGAGGCTCTGCATCTGTTTTAATACACTGATAGGTAGGGTCTTTCAGAGGCCCTCTGTGGTAGGCTTCTGTCCTGTTACTTGTTTTCTCCTACTTCCCCTGTCCATTCCATTTGTCTTTCTAAATGAGGATTGATCATCTTACTCTGGCTTCTCTTTCTTGTTTATCTTCTTTAGGTGCACATATTTTAATATGTTTATCCTATCTTATAGGTCTATATAAGTGAGTGTATACTCTGTGTGTCTTTCTGCTCCTGGGATAACTCACTCAGGATGATCTTTTCTAGCTCCTACCATTTGCCTGCAAATTTCATTAATTCCTTGTTTTTAATTGCTGAGTAGTATTTCATTGTGTAAAAGTACCACAATTTCTGTATCCATTCCTCTGTTGATGGACATCTGGATTGTTTCTATGTTCTGGATATTACAAATAAAGCTGTTATGAACATGGTTGAACAAATGTCCTTGTTGTGTACTTGAGCTTCTTCTGGATATATGCCACAAGTGATATAGCTGGATCTTGGGGAAGCACTATTCCTAATTGTCTGAGAATGGACCAGATTGATTTCCAAAGTTGTCGTACAAGTTTACATTCTCACCAGCAATGGAGGAGAATTCCCAATTCTCCACAACCTCTCCAGCATATGCTATCACTTGAGTTTTTAACCTTTGTCATTCTGATGGGTGTAAGGTGAAATCTGAGGGTTGTTTTGATTTCCATCTCTCTGATGGTTACAGACATTGTACACCTCTTTAGGTGTTTCTCTGCCATTCTATATTCTTCTATATTATAGAGAATTATCTTTTTAGCTCCCTACCCCATTTTTAAATTGGATTGCTTGATTTATTGCTTTTTAACTTCTTGAGTTCTTTATATATTCTGGATATTAGCCCTCTGTCAGATATAGGGTTGGTGCAGATCCTTTCCCAGTCTGTAGGGTGTTATTTTGTTCTGATAACTGTGTCTATTGCTTTCCAGAAGCTCTTAATTTTCATGAGGTGTCATTTATCAATTGTTGCTCCTAGAGCCTGTGCTGTTGGTGTTCTGTTCAGGAAGCTGTCTCCCGTGCCAATGAGTTCCAGGCTTTTCCCCACTATTTCTCCTAACTGATTTAGTGTATCTGGTTTTATGTTGAGGTATTTGATCCACTTGGACTTTAGTTTTGTGAAGGGCGATAAATATGGATCTATTTTCATTTTTCTACATGTAGACATCCAGTTGGACCAGCACCATTTGTTGAAGATGCTGTCTTTTTTCCATTGAATGGTTTTGGCATCTTTGTTGAAAATCAAGTATTCATAGGTGTTTGGTTTGTTTCCAGGTCTTCTATTTGGTTCCATTGATCCACCTTTCTGCTTCTATGCCAATACCATGCTGTTTTTATTACTATTACCCTGTAGTACAGCTTGAAGTCAGGGATGGAGATCCCTCCGGATGATCTGTTGTTGTACAGGATGTTTTTGGAGATTCTGGGTTTTTTGTTTCTCCATATGAAGTTGAGAATTTTATAAGACAATATCTTCACCAATTTCACATCTGACAAAACCTTAATATACAAAATAATATATAAGGAATTAAAAAAAACAGCAATCCAGATATCCCTCAATGGAGGAATGGATACAGAAATTGTGGTACATCCATACATTGGACTACTACTCAGAATTAAAAACAAGGAAATTATGGAATTTGCAGGCAAATAGATGGAACTAGAAGAAATCATTCTGAGTGAGGTAACCCAGAAACAGAAACACAGAGATGGCATACACTCAGTTATAAGCAGATATTAGCCGTTTAATAAAGGAAAGCCATCTACTGACCTAAAGAAACTAAACACTAAGGAGGACCCTAGGGAAGATGCTTAAATCTCATTTAGAATGGCAAACAGGATAGACACCAGAAGCTGTGGAAGAGAGGAAACAGATGGGAATCTACTATAGAGGGTCCTCTGAAAGGACTCACCCAACAGGGGATGGAAGCAGATGCTGAGACTCACTGCCACAATTTGGGCCAAGCATAGGGGGTCTTATGGAGGAAGAAAGGAGTGGGAATAGAGGGATACGGAGAGGACAGGAGCCCCACAGGAAGACCAAGAAAACAAAAAGATCTGAGCCCAGAGTGTCCTTCAGAGATTGATGCACCATCAGAGGACTATGCGTGAAGAGGACCTAGATTCCCTGCTCAGATGTGGCCAATTGGCAGCTCAGTCTCCATGTGCATCTCTCAGTGAGGGGAGTAGGGGCTGTCTCTATCGTGAACTCAGTTGACTGCTCTTTGATCACTCACCTGTATCATGCAGCTTTGCCAGGCAACGGAGGAAGAGGATCCAAGCAGTCCTGATGAGACTTAAAAAGCTATGGGCAGATGGCAAAGGATGAGCATCCCCCCTTCAATGGACTATGAGAAGGAGATAGGGTAGAAATGTGGGAATGGGAGTGAGGAAGGGGACTTCAATCAGGATATGTAATGAATAAATGGTGAAGAAAAATAATGAAAAAAGAAACAAAAATAAGAATTCAAGAAACTAAGCAACAAACTAAATAATCCAGTTAAAAATGAGGTACAGATCTAAACAGATATATTAAATAGTAATCTCAAATGGCTGAGAAAGACTTAAAGAAATGTTCAATATCATTAGGCATCAGGAAAATGCAAATTAAAATAACTCTGATATTCCACCTTTCACTTGTCAGAATGGCTGAGTTCAAAAACATGTGACAACACATGCTGGAGAAGATATGAAGGAGGAACACTCCTCTACTGCAGGTGGAAATGCAAACTTGCACAACCACTTTGCAGGTCAATATGGCAGTTTCTTAGAAATTGGAAATAGATCTACCTTAAGACTCAGCTTATCACTTTTAGAAATAAACCCAAACGACATTTCATCTTATCATAAGGGTACTTGCACAATTATGTTCATAGAAACTATTAATAATAGCCGGAATCTGGAAACAGCCTAGATGTCCCTCAAAAAAGAATAGATAAAGAAAATATGGTACATTTATACAATGGAGTACTCAGTTGTTAAAAAACCAACAACATCATGAAAATTGAAGGCAAATAAATGTAACAAGAAAAAATCATTCTGAGTGCCCAGAAAAGAAAAAAAAATACTTTTCAAAATTGTTACAGATGAAGATTTCAGTCTAGAATAGTAGTGAGTAAAATGACTGAAGTGAAGATATAAAGGGTATGTATGTTCTATAGATGTGAGTCCACAAAGAAAATGACCATAGGACAAGGCTAGATAACAAAATACTTACCAGTATTAAACAACAACAACAACAAACAAACAAAAAACAACTCCCATACCCTTCTCAGTGGGGGTATCAGAACCCTTGATAGGTGTGGTGATATAATGAGGGAAAGCCAGTCACATGGAGACACATAAGGTGCATCTGGGACCTAGGCTGGTTTTCTAACACAGCAACCTGGAACTTCAGGTTGTTCGTTAGGTACAGCACATGGTTACTGGGTGGCTTGGCTCAGTGGGAGGTCTCTGTAGGTGAGTGGTCTCTGACCATAAACATCCATGAAGAGGGAAGCTCAGTCATTAGTCTTTGCACATGTCTTTTAACTTTTCAGAAACACTCAGACGACTCATACAGAAAGCTTTGGCAGTTCTCTTGAGCCTGGCTCACGTGGGTAAAGGCTTTGCCAGTTTATCATATGTCAGTTGTCCTTAGGATCCTTGAGGAGGCACCGCCCATATCAAAACGCACATTCCTTTAGAACGTTACTCACCTGGGCTTTCTTTACTCCCTACATGAAGAAAAATAAACATTATTAGCAAATAAAACATGTAATAGTATTAGTTTTTTTAAAAATTCTTTTTTAAAACCAGAAAAATGAGCAGACAATTCTCTTCTCACTACCCAGCCCTCTATCCTTCAAACTGTACTAAACTTTGCACTGAAAGAAAAAGAGACAATGTTAATTTAGAAAATTGTTTATTACATATAAACTACAACAGAAAACATGTTTAATTCTTGTTTCATTTATGAAGAGCTATGCAACTGTATATTCATCCATTTAAGCACCTGGGTACCAGCATGGCTTTGTGACACTTCTTACTATTATTAAGAATATTAGTAGTAATTATATTATTTTCAAATATGGAGCTTAAATATAATTCAATATTCATGTATTTTAGTATTTTATGCCCCTGCTTAAATATAAAGTCACAATTATTTTGGTTAAAAAAAAACATTCAAAAGAAACTAACTTAAGTAGGGTAGACTTGAGATCTCACAAAAGATTTAATTTGTCAAGGAATGCTAGGCAGTTATCTTATAGAGTTCTCTAATTTTGCATTTGCATTGATAACTGTTCTCTTTCAGCCTCCCTCCATTGGCTTACATGAGGTGTAGCCAACATGAGTCTCTCAAACAAGATTTGATATCACACCTCAGACTCAAGGAAAGAGAAACATCGTGATGACATCATAATGCTTTAATAAATTTAATCTTGGCAAAAGCCTATCCCTCATTGAGATAAAAATGAATAGGTGTTGCAATGATCCAACAAATTAAATGAGAAAATTACATTTACAACTAGAATGGAAAGGATCTTCCTTAACAATGTAAAATGGCAAATTGCTTCTTTGGTTCACAGTTGTGAAGGTGTCTGAAAAGGTCCTTTTGAAATAAAAAAAATAAAAAAACGTACCTTTTTTTTTTGAGAATTTGAGTAACAGTGTCAACTTTTTGTACAAACCAATTCTCAAACAGAGCTTTGAACTTAGAAAAAAAAACTTTCTATTTTTTTGTCTGTGTAAGAATTGTCAGGATGTGCTTTCTCAAAATTTGGCATGCACTTGACAATTCTTTCTCCTGAAATAAGAATGTGAAAAGTTATAGCAAGAATTGGGTAAAAGCCAATCGAATTGTGCGTGACAAGCCTGTCCCCTCTTAGCAAGCTATCATGTGTTTTTTTTTTCCTTTGTTTATAGTTACTGTTAATGAATTGAGCACGCTCAGAGCTACGATCCATCTCTGCCCTTGTCTGCTTTGTCCCACTGTCTCCTCTGATCACATCTATCTGTCCTGCGTCTTCATTTGTTCCCTCCATGTGACATGCTTTACTTTACTATGCAATTAGTCTGTCTCCAAGTTTTAAAAAGACACTACTTACTTCATTGGCTAAATACTCCATGATATTGAAAATGCAGCCTTCCTGGGTGTGTCTATGTGTGTGCAAGCTTTACAGTAGCTCAGACCCTTATATTTCATTTCTCGTAACTGACAAACATTCACAAAATATCAGAGCATGTTCACAACCAAATTCAACATTTTTTAAAACTTTTATTTATTTTCTTCACCTTTTATTCATTACATATCCTGATTGAAGCCCCCTCCCTCAAGCCCAATCCTACCCTCCTCACTCTTCCCCTTTTTCCCTTCCCCTAGTCCACTTAAATATTGCCATCTGCCCATAACTTGTTAAGTCTCATCAGGGCTGTCTGGATCTTCTTCTTCTCTGGCCTGACAAGGCTGCATCATCAAGGGGGAGTGATCACAGAGTAGTCAACTGAGTTCATGATAGAGGCAACTCCTGATCCCCTCACTCACATGGTGGCTGAGCTGCCAAACAGCCACATGCTCACCACTGTTACCCAGTCCCTTTCTTCTTTAATCTCTTTCCTGAATTATGAAATGATGTCTATCTGGAGTTCTCATTGCCATGGTCATTTGTGTCAGAGGATGACAAACCTAATTTGCGTGCTAACTCAAAAATGTACTTCCATTTGATCCTCAAGGTATTAATATCTTCTATATATTCTCATGGTTGAAAAATATCAAAATATAACTGAAAAATATATGATATATAAAGTTTATATTTTAGCATCCAAAATTAGAATTTAATTATAACGGATGCACACCTATTTGTTCACACACACACTCACACACCCACACCCACTCCCCCCCCCCACACACAAAGGATGGATTAGATCAGCTTAGAGGGTGTGTTCATGGCAGTTCAAAATTAGCTGTTTCACACTGGAGAAGAACATAATCAGCCCTAAGGCTGGAAGTGCCAGCATTCCCAATCCAGTGCTAAAGGTTTTGAGGAGACCTGGAGAGCTATTGGACTTGAGTTTACTTTGGAATACCAATAAAACATGTTTTAATTTCTGCAAAATAATAGGTCATCAAGACTATAGTTGAACTCATCATCAAGCAAAGGAAAAGTAAAGCCTTCTCTTCCATATCCTTTTATCTGGGTGGTCAATAGAAGTTTGCTCACATTTAGGGTGTGGTTTCCTGCTTGAAATCTTTTCTTTTTAAATCTGTCCTGGGAGTATCCAGCAGCTTATGTCAGTCATCTTGAGGCAGTCAAGTTGATAAATACGATTAGTGACCTAGAGTCCAAGAATGCTGGCGACAAGCATGAGCCACTGTATCTAACAGACTTCTATTATGTACTCTGGGTTTATGAGCCTATTTGTTGTCTTCTTATATCCAAACTCAAAGTCTGGGATCTCTGCTCTTCACTGCTTTGTTTTCTGCTTCTCAATCCTGGCCTTTCAAGTCTCTCTTCATGTTTAGTTGATTTTCTGCCCCTATGACATAAAAAGCAACTTAAAGATGGAAGGATTTATGTGTGTTCATGGCTCTTTCTACCCTGAGCCCATGGATGATGGGCTTCATTGCTAATGGCCTGTGGTGTGGCAAAGCATCATGGTGGGAAGAAAATGTGGAAGCATAGTTGCTCACCTTATGGCAGCCATAGAATAGAGAAGAAATTAAAATGGATCCTTCAAAAGCACAACACCAAAGGCCTACTTCCTTGCTTAGAGCTTCTATTAATAGCTTATTTACCTATGCATTTTGCATTAATTCATTAATGAAAGAACCCATTAACGATCAGCTGAGACAAAAACAACACATGAGTCTATGCAGGTGATGCAGCACTTCCTCAACCCATATCCAACCTTTCTGTTCTGCCTCACAACACAGCACCAGATACATACTTTTCAGTTATTTTTATTGTTCCTACCCTACTCATGATCTTTATAATATCTATGATGTAATAGTTTGTATCCTCATGTTTTCCTCATTGTTGTATATTCACTTTTGAGAAAACATCCCAAAGCTCTGTAGGCACCAGGACATTTTTTCTCAAAACAGAAAATTGACAGGTGAATGAATAGGTCATCTTCAGATGACTCCATTTAGAAATAGGACATGGAATATTTTCCCAAACATTTACATCTTCTGGTGCAAGACAATGGTGGAAAAATAGTAAAGAACTGCGAGATGAAAGATTAATTTAGTTTATTTCCTCAGCTGTTTAATAAAGTTTTTACCTCAACTCTTACTAGGAAAGACATAAATTATTTATTTAATAATTCTAGATCTCTGATCATCTTTATTCTTGAAGCTATACACTAGAAGACATTTTTGTGCAAATTAGGAATTTTAAAGGGATGTTTTAAGAGGGATTATGTTTCCAAATAGATTTACTTCTTATTTTGCCTGTTCATGAAAGGGAAATGTTTTATAATAAGCTTGTTGTATTCTTTGTTGTCAACTTGATACACCTGGGATGAGAGGTGCCTCATTGAAGAATTACTTTCATTGATCAAATTGGCATTCTGACATGCCCATGTATCATTTTCCTGATTGATAATTTACTTAAGAGGTTCCAGTCCACTGTGAGCAGTACCATCATTAGGAAGGTAGGTCTGGGATGTATAAGAAAAGTATGTGAGCAATCCAAGGATGGCATAGGAAGCAGGACTCCCCCATAATCTCACTTCAGTTCTTTATTCCAAGTTTCTGCCTTAGTTTTCCCTGTAATTTACTGTTGTGTAACAGTTTTCTCCAAGACTGAAACATTCCTTCCCTCAGAGAAGCTCCTTTAGCAGTACAGTAATCAACTCAAAATTACTTTAGGAAGTCCCTGAAACTGACCAGATTCACTAGGCTTCTCCTTCTCAGAGTACAAAATAAAGCTGTTTACATTTACTCTTAGACTAGTCAAGGTCCAAAGACTCTGAGACCTGGGGATCTACCTGGAAGAAACATAAACCAGCTAAGCTGCCTGGAAAGGGCTTAGACTAGTGGTTACCACCCCTTTGCTGAATGAGGAATTGCCTAAAATTATAAGAAAACACATTACCTGTAACAAATTACATAACAGTAACAAATTTTCAGTTATGAAGTAACAATGAAAACAACAATTTTATGGTTGGGAAGAAGGGTCACCACAACATGAGAAACTGTATTAAAGGACCACAGTATCAGGAATGTTGAGAACTACATGCTTAGAGAAACTCTGTCACTTGGAAGGGAGATGTTCCAGCCTGTGGAGCTACCAACAGGCTGTGCAGTTTGCTCCAGTTTCCAGATTTTGTGAGCTGTCACCATTGTGGTGTGGACTTTATTGAAGAAGCTGCATCTGAGTTGTTTATGTTCTTGTAAGTCACCCCCCACCCCCAAAAAAATAAAACCCTCATTGGTTCACCAAGTTGGTCTTTGGTGGTATTAGTACTTTGGTTTGTCATTGGCTCCCTATCTGGGTTGGGTAGATATCTGTGTACTATTTCTTCAAGAAAATATAATCACACAACAGCTGTAAGCCAAATATACTCTTTCCTTCCCAAGTTGTTTTTGGTCAGCGTTTTATCGCAGCAACAGAGAAGCAAACTATGCCATAAGTACCAATTAATATATTTGAACATGAAATTAGATCATGTCTGAGTCAATATATACTTTCACCTTTCCCCTCTACCTTTTCTCTAATCCAGGATGTCATTTTGCTACTAGCCTGATCTTTTCTGAAAGAAAACAGAGAAGGAGTGGCTCGATGGGACAGGAAGCAGGCACTGGGAGGGGTGTATTGATGGGAAACTGCAGTAAGGATATATTATATAATGGAAGAACTAAAAAAAAAAAAACAAATCACTCTAATGGGTATGTGTGGGTTTTTTTGGTAAATATCTCAGCTCTCAGTGTACTTTGCTTAGGAATATATATGAGAAATAACACATTATACCGCATAAGTCTTCACTAAAGAATTAAAGCATGTTTTAACACAAGAAAACTTAGCAATCATGGTTATTATGTTAAAAGACTAATGGAAAATAGATCTAGTCCTCCATGTATCTTTCCATGAATAGATATGACATTTATTTTTTTAAAAAAATTCCATTAACTGCCATTTGTTAATATTACATCAGCTAAGAAATCTGCAAATGCTCTGGATCCTTCTCTTTTAAATTAGTTGTAGAATTAAACAAAGCTCTTCATTGAAATGTTGAGTTCTTAATATGCCTGAGTGTAGATTGCTTCAAGTCTGAATAAACCCTCAGTTCAATAGGTGAAAAATTGAGCGTCAATAGTAAGAACAGCACACAAAGAAACAGTTCCTGCGGTACAGTAAGGCTGGCAAATCATTGCCACTCTCAAGAATTCCCACGTCATCTTATACTTCTCTAAAAATAGACAAAGTTGTCTATTACATTCATATGACAACGTGGTAAGAAATTGAAGCATTACTGTACAGGCAAGGGGCATATCTAACTCAAGATATCTCATATGCCCAACAATTAAAGGAACATGGAATCATGTTGTAACAGATCTTGAATCCATGGACACAGAATATAAAGTTACAGTTTACTCTCCTGCAAAATTGTCTTTCACTACAAGTCACTAAGCACCTTGAAGGCTTAGTAGTGTGGCTTGAAAGTTTATAAGCAGGTGAATTAAGAATAATTAAGGATAGATTTTTTATTAATTTTTTATTTTTTATATTAATTACAGTTTATTCATTTTGTATCCCAACTCCCTCCCTCATTCCCTTCCAATCCCACCCTCTCTCTCTCATCTCCTCCCATGCCCCTCTCCAAGTCCACTGATAAGGGAAGTCCTCTTCCCCTTCATCTGACCCTAGCCTATCAGGTCTCATCAGGACTGGTTGCATTGTCTTTCTATGTGGCCCAGTAAGGCTGTTCTCCCCTGAGGGGGAGGTGATCAAAGAGCCAGCCACTCAGTTGATGTCAGAGAAAGTCCTTGTTCCCCTTATTAGGGACCCACTTTGATACTGAATTGCCATGGGCTACATCTGAATAATGGGTGTTCTCCATTATTTCCATGAATGGTCCTTGGTTGGATTATCAACCAAGGATAGATCTTTAGAGTAGGAAAGTTAGTAGTCTTCAGGACTGATTCTTCCATAAAAAAGCATAATGTAGTTCATTGTATAAGTCAGCTTTTGGATGTGAGAAAAGATCTGGGACACTCAAGCTGGGAGGAAAGAATTATTTGACTCACACTTTCAGTCTATTATCAGTTGTGACATAAAGACCTCGGTCAAGGCAGATCATCATATGGAGTGCTTGATAGTGCACAGCTCTTCATCTTAGGGTCAACAAGGAGCAAAGAGAAAGCTAATATATGTTTATTCTTCAAGTTGACAGAAGAGAGGTTATGATGGTCAATCTAACTGAAAGCTGGATTGGGCTGAGATGTCAGTTTAGTAAAAACACCTCAACATGTGTCCCTTGTAGTTCCAGAGATTATGAGGGGTTTCATAAAATGCAAGGTCTTTCTCACTGATGAGATGAGTATCTAAGAGGATTGTTAGTAGTTTTGTGTAAGGGGGGGTTGGTTAGAAAATGTGTGTCACTGAGATTATGCTACTAGTCTTTCCCTGTGTGTAATATCTCGGATGTAGCTTGATGTGGGATTCTTTGCTTTACTATGACTTCACTACATGATGGACAAAAATTCTCAGATATGGTAAGAAAATTGATTCCTTCCTCACTTGCATTTCTCTTGCCGTATAAGTTGTAAGAATGACATCTGGATAATAAAATATCATTCTGTAGAAAAAGCCTGATAACAGATAATTACTGTGTAAGTCTTACATCTTCCCTCTAATATCTACAGATGTTAGTAACCAACTATCTTGAAATATGAGCATAGTGTTTTGTCACTGTGAGCAACATAATATGTGTGATAAATAGCTGTAATTTTAATAAATTATTTTTTATAATTTTTTAAATTTATTTATTTTTATATCAATCACAGGTTAGGTACTTTGCATCCCAGGCATAGCCCCCTCACTCATTCCCTCCCACCCTCCCATTCCCTCCCTCATCTGCCTCCTACCCGCCCCCTCCAAGTCCACCAACAGTGGAGGACCTCCTCCCCTTCCATTCAACACCAGCTCATTCTGTCTCCTCAAGGCTGGCTGCAATGTCCTCCCCTGGGATCTAGCCAGTCTGTCACTCCCTGGCTTGTATGGGGGAGGGTCAAAGAGTCAGCCATCAAGTTCATGACTGAAACAGTCCCTGTTTCCCTCACTAGGGTCTTCAGTCCTACACTGAGCTATCATGGGCCCCATCTGATCAGGGGTTCCAGGCCACATCCACACATGGTCCTTGATTGTAGAAACCGTCTCATACAAGACCCCTGTGCCCTGCTCAGTTTGGTCTTAGTGGAGCTCTTGTTCTCCCCAAGTCTCACCAACCTCCCCCAGATCTATCATTACTTCTCGCACTCTGACAAAGGCTTGATTACAAGTCTTAATATCTGCTCTGATACATCACTACATTGACCCCCCCCCCAGAGGACCTCCTTGGCATGCTCCTGTCCTGTTGCTTGTTTTCTCCTCCACTCAATGTCCAATCCATTTGTTCATCCAAACAAGCCTTGATCATACCAATCTGGGTCCTCCTTCCTGTATATCCTCCCTAGGTGTATAGATTTCAGCTTGACCTTCATATCCTATAGATCTATATAAGTGAGTATACACCATATGTTTCTTTCTGCCTTTGGGATACCTCACTCAGGATGATAGTTTCCAGGTCCCACCATTTGCCTGCGAATTTCATGATTTCCTCCTTTTTAATTGCTGAGTAGTATTCCATTGTGTAAAAGTACCACAATTTCTGTATCCATTCCTCAACTGAGGGACATCTGGGTTGTTTCCAGGTTCTGGCTATTACAAATAAAGCAACCACGAACATGGTTGAGCAAATGTCCTTGTTGTGTACTTGAGCATTTTTTGGATATATGCCTAAGAGTGGTATAGCTGGGTCTTGAGGAATCACTATTCCTAATTGTCTAAGAAAGCGCCAAATTGATTTCCAGAGTGGTTGTACAAGTTTGCATTCCCACCAGCAATGGAGGAGGGTTCCTCTTTCTCCACAACCTCTCCAGCATGC
>JAQQSO010000308.1:0-15830 GCA_028658305.1 Pachyuromys duprasi | reverse complement strand
TACAGAAATTGTGGTACTTTTACACAATGGAATACTACTCAGCAATTAAAAGGGAGGAAATCATGAAATTTGCAGGCAAATGGTGGGACCTGGAAATGATCATCCTGAGTGAGGTATCCCAAAAGCAGAAAGACGCACATGGTATACACTCACTTATATAGACCTATAAGATAGGATAAAAATACAGAAATCTATACACCTAAAGAAGATAAACAAGAAAGAAGACCTGGGGTAAGAGCATTAAAACTCACTTAGAAAGTCAAATGGGACGGACATTGGATGTAGGAGTAAACAAGTAGCAGGACAAGAGCCAGCCACAGAGGGCCTCAAAAATACTCTTCCTAGCAGTGTATCAAAGCAAATATTAAGAAACATAACGAATCTTTTGGCAGAGTCCAGGGAATCATATGAAAGAGGGGGGAGTTAGTATGACCTGGAGAGGTCAGGAGCTCTGCAAGAACCAAATATATCAGGGCACAGGGGTCTTTTATGAGACCGTCTCTCCAACCAAGGACCATGTATGGTTATAACCTAGAACCCCTGCTTGTATGTAGCAAATGGTAGCTCAATTCCCAAGTGAGTACCTGAATCTTATGATTGAATCAGGAAGCATTTAGGTCAGTCATAAACTACGCCCTCAAGTAGAGCTGGGAAAGTATTTCCAAGGAGGATTCTCTGAGGGAAAAGTATAAGACTGGAAACAAACTGGGAGGAGAGATCACACAGATTGCCGGTCTCTTTGGAATAAAAGGCAGAAAGTAGAGCCCCACATTCACAGCTTCCTGGCTCTGCTTCCTGCACACCATATATGAGGTCTCCCTCCTGTCCTCCAGCTGTCAACACACAGATCCCTGACAAGGTGGAGACAACATCCTTGGCCTGATTAACTCTCTGGCAGGGCTAAGTATAACAACATCACAAGGGTAAACAATAGCTGGACAGAGATTGACTTCATACTTTTTATGGAACATTGACCAGGTAAGCATAATACACTTTCTATGTCCATTTTTGTTCCCAACAGGATGACTTCTTAAACTAAGTAAAATTCAAAATGAAAGGACACACCGATTAGAAAATTTTTGCTCACTATTAAGTGGGTAGGCCCAGTTCAAACGCAGACTTTTGAGGTAGGAAAAACACACATCTTTAATCCATGTCTTGGGGCTAGAAGTCACACCTCTAATTGGGCCACGCCTTCTGCTGCAAGCCTGTATAAGCGCATGAAAGAAGGAAACCTTGGTTCTTTGCCTGTTTGATATCACCTTGATAATAAGTGGATCACTGGCATTAGAGCCTACTTCTTCAGGAGTCTGAGCATATACTGAAGACCACCTGAAAATTCTAGCGTTGTGGATTAAGCACTGGCATTAACTCTTGTGGGATTAGCTAGACTGCAGCCTGTAAATCATGGTCATAATTCCCCATTCTGTATATCTATAAGATCATTCTGTGTATTGTTATTCTAGAGGACTCTGACTAATACAACAAAATGAAATGAGATTTTCCACTCTTAGGAAGTTGTATATGACAGCCCAACCGAGTTATTATTGACCTCAGTGTCAACATGAACACACACACACAATTTAGCACTGGCTAGTGGGTGGTACTAACTTCTCTGACTAATATTCAAATCTAGATAAATGTTTTTAGAGAGATACAAATTTCCAAAACAGAGAGGGATTATAGAAGAATTTGGAACTAAATATTAATAATTATTTAATTGTGTCATTCATGATAAAGAGAAAATAAATTCTAGCACTTTTTTGTTTGTCTCTTTGTTTATTTTTGTTTTTTGTTTTTGGTCTAGTTTAACTTCTAAACACCTCCAACAGAAACATCAAAGGATCTGGCAGCTGAAAGGTGGGTCTCCACCCAGTTTGCTGTCCAGACATTTTGCTACAGGTGGACCATCATCAACGTTTCCTTTTGCATGGAGGGATTGGGGGAAGCTATTGAAAGTGCAACTTTCTCATCAGGAGCCAATGAGGAACTCCAATGGCTTTGAGAGTACACCCAATGGGAGCGATGACCATAGCAAAGATTACCTGTCAGTTTACCTAGTGTTGCTCTGCTGTCCAAAAAGCCCCTTTGGGTGAAGTTCCACTTTTGGATCATAAATGTTGAAGGAGAGAAATTCGAAGGGCTGAGTAACCAAATTGCCTTTCGGTTTGTGCCTGGCAGAGGCTGGGGATTCAGAAAGTTCATCTTTAGAGAGTTCCTCATGTCCCAGGCAAAATCCCTTTTCTCTGAGGACCACCTCACCCTCCTATGCCATGTGTATGTGGTTCAAGACTCCTGTAGCATATCAGGACAGAACAGGACACCGGCAATAAAGGTTCCCAGGTGCACTTTGACAGATGAGGTAGGAGAGCTGTGGGAGAATTCCCTCTTCACAGACTGCTGCCTGATGGTGTCTGGTGAGGAATTCTGGGCTCACAAGTCCATCTTAGCAGCTCGCTCTCCAGTTTTCAGAGCCATGTTTCAACATGACATGGAGGAGAGGCGAACTCACCGAGTTGAGATCAACGACCTGGAGCCTCAAGTCTTCAAGGAGATGATGGGCTTCATTTACACGGGGAAGGCACCAAACCTCCACACCATGGCCACTGGTGTGCTGGCAGCTGCTGACAGGTATGGCCTGGAGCACTTGAAGGTCATGTGTGAGGATGCCCTCTGCAGGGACTTCTCGGTGGAGAATGCTGCTCACACTCTCATCCTGGCTGACCTCCACAGTGCAGAGCAGCTGAAAATGCAGGCACTGGATTTCATTACAATCCATGCTTCTGAGGTCTCTTAGACCTTGGAGCAGAAGCTCATGGTGGAATTCCATCCCCACTTGCTAGCTGAAGCATTCCATGCCCTGGCTTCTGCACAGAGACCTTTCCTGGAACCTCCTCTCAAATGACTGAAGAGATAGATCCTAGCACCTGCTTCCTTGTGACCTACACCTGTCTTCCTGAAGCAGCAGCTACTGTTGCTTCCAGCGACTCCCAGGTAGACTATGGTATTGCTACTGCATTCACAGTGAATCTGGGGAAGGGCAGCATTGTGGCTCAGGATTTCAAACAGCTGGAAGAAGGGCGAATGAAGGCCTGATGGACAGCCCTGGATCTGGTTTATTCTACCTCAAGTCTACCTTGCTGCTGTACTGGTTTGGTTTTTGTCCCATGAGTTCGAAACTGAGATTGAACTTCGTTGATTGCAACAAACACATTGAAACAAGGGTTCTGTTCATTGGGGGTGGGAGGGGCAGGACATGTCTGCATTGGACAGAGTGGAACCCATGACCATGGGCTCAGAGCAAAGGAGAAAACACCACATGAGCCTGTAGTGATATGAGAAGGGAAAGACAGAGAAGACATTTTGCAAAGCTCAGTTTTTAAGGACTGGAGTGATAACTCAATTGGGAAGAGCAACTGTTCCTTTTTCCTTGGACACCTGCAGGCTTCCCAGCACACACAGGACAGGTTTCGACCATCTGAAACTGGACATATACAGGATCTGAGGCACATTCTTGTCTCCACAGACACATACATCTCTGTAAACAAAACTTTACAAATAAAATAGAAAATGAATAAAATTGATGAAGTCACTTGTTGTCTTCCGAGGTTTCCGTGGTCAGGGAAGGCAAGTTTAGTGCATCCAGCTCTCCTCAGCTGTGGATGTTTGTGCAGGCTCCTAGTGCCCCTCCCTTATTAAAACACTTTCTCCTCTTTAGCACTCAGTGTCTCAGTTCTAAGAAACTGCTGCAACTCCCTTTTTCTTCATTCATTCATTTATTCATTGCTTACTTAACATTTTGTGAGAGAAAGGATTAGTGGGAGAGGGGGTGCTGTTCTTTCTCAGCTGAGTCCTGCTGGTATAATCCAGGTTCACAGGACCCTCAGAGACCACCAGGAGAAGACTCCATGCAATAGCAAGAGAGCTTTATTACTAGGGCAATCAAATTGGTGTCCCAAGTCTCACTGAAGCAGCAGTAGAGAAGTGGGACCCTGAGCCCTGAGTCAGCAGGATTTTTAAAGAGAAAGTCTGTGATCAGGGCTTTCCATGACAGCAAGTAGGGCAGGGGGCACATCCCTTGACATTACACCATTAGGTAAAAGTGCCAGGTGACCTTCTCTGAATCACGATTACCTAAGGCATACAAGCACAATTGCTATTCTTCTGAACTATATCTGAAACACTGGGGAGAATTATGCCTCTTTGCCTTTCTGTATAGGGATTGAACATTTTAGTAAGAGTCCTCACTCTTGATTAGTTTCTTTAAGTGTACAGATGTTAGTAGGTTTATCATATATTATATGTCTATATGAGTGAGTATATACCATGTGTCTTTCTGCTTATGGGATAGCTCACTCAGGATGATCCTGTCCAGTTCCCACCATTTACCTGCAAATATCATGATATCATTGCTTTTATTGCTGAGTAATATTCCATTGTGTAGATGTACCACAATTTCTGTATCCATTCCTCAGTTCAGGGGCATCTGAGTTGTTTCCAGCTTCTGGCTATTACAAATAAAGCTGCTACAAATATGGTTGAGCAAATGTCCCTGTTGTTTACTTGAGCATGTTTTGGATATATGCCTAGGAGTGGTATGGAGGGATCTTGAGGAAGCGCTATTCCTAGTGGTCCAGAGTGGTTGTACAAGTTTACATTCCCACCAGCAGTGGAGGAGGGTTCCCGTACTCCACAACCTCTCCAGCATGTGTTGTCACTTGAGTTTTTGATCTTAGCCATTCTGATGGGTGAAAGGTGAAATGTCAGGGTTGCTTTTGTTTGCATTTTTTTGATAACTAAGGATGTTGAACATTTCTTTAAGTGTTTCTCTGCCATTCTATATTCCTTTATTGAAAATTCTCTGTTTTGCTCTATACCCCATTTTTTAACTGGATTACTTGATTTGTTGCTGTTTAACTTTTTGAGTTCTTTTTATATACTGCATTTTATTTCTCTGTCAGATTTAGGGTTGGTGAAGATCCTTTTCCAGTCTGTAGGCAGTCTGTGAAGAAGGAATTTCTCCCACAGCGCTTCTAGCTGTCATCTGTCAAAGTACAGCTTGGAACCTTGATTGCAGATGTCCTGTTTGTCCTAAAATGCTGTAGAAGTCTTGAACCATGTGCACATCACATGAGAGGGTGAGGTAGTTCTCAGGGAGAAGGTATTCTGCTTGAGAAAAGAGGAAATCTCTAAATATGAACTTTTTGAATCCCCAGCCTCCACCAGGCACAATCCAAAAGGCAATTTGGCTCCACAGTCCTTCGCATTTCTCAGCATTTATGACCCAAAAGTGGAACTTCACCAAACGGGGCTTTTTGGACAGCAGAGCAACACTAGGTAAACTGACAGGTAATCTTTGCTATCGTCATCGCTCCCATTGGGTGTACTCTCAAACGCCATTGAAGTTCGTCATTGGCTCCTGATATGAAAGTCGCACTTTAAATGGCTTCCCTCATTCCCTCCATGCAAAAGGAGAAGTTGATGATCATCAACCTGTAGGAGAATGTCTGGACTGCGATCTGCGTGGAGCCCTAGCTCTAAGCTGCCAGGTCGACTGACATTTCTGCTGGAGGTTGTTTAGAAGTTAAACTGGACCAAAACCAAAAGTACAAAATAAACAAACAGACAAAAAAGAGCTAGGATTTATTTTTTGTTTACCATGAATGACACAATTATAATTAATTATTAATGTTTCGTTTCAAATTCTTCTAGAATTCCCCTTCTATGACTTTGGAAATTTGTATCTCTCTGAAAACATTTACCTAGATATGAATTTTAGTCAGAGAAGTTATTACCTCGCACTAGCCAATGCCAAATTGTGTGTGTGTGTGTGTTGTTGACACTGAGGTCAATAATAACTAGGTTGGGCTATCATATCGAACTTCTGAAGAGTGGAAAATTTTAGAGACTCTCATTTCATTCGTGTTGAATTAGTCAGGGTCCTCTAAAGCAACAATACACAGAATAATCTTCTCTCTATATATACAGAAAGTGGTATTATGACAATGATTTACAGGCTGCAGTCCAGCTAATCCCACAACATATAAAGCCAGTACTTACTTAATCCTCAAGGCTAGAAGTCTCAGGTGGTCTTCACTACAGGATGGACTCTAAGAGACCAGAGATGACAGCCCAGGATACCATACATAGCCCATGACTCAATCAGAAAAAAGAAGAGAAAATAATGTATTCAGGGATAACATGATTGACAAGGACATTTCATCCTGAGTGAAGAAACCCAGACCCAGAAAGACACACATGGTTGATCTCACTTGTAAGGATATATTTATAATGTTCTTGTGGAACGTATACAATTATGCTTGCTCATTAAAATGCAGATTTCTGTACATGAATATCTGATTTCAATCTAGAAATTACATTGTGATGTTTATTCTAAGCATCACCAGTCTCAAGTTTGTGTAAACATGCCACCATTTGTTCTCTGTATTGTCAATAAAACAACCATTTTTTTCTCTGTATGTCAATAAATTTCTCTCTCAGGCTGTGCAATGGAGAGAATAGGGTGGAACGTCCTGGTCTGAGGAGAGGGAGAAAGAAGCAAGTCAGAGGGTCTGAGAGAAGAGATCAGAAGGACAGGACTTGGAACCATAAGAGAGATGAACTGAACCTAAGATAGGACTAAAAGCAAGCATAATGTGGAGAATCTATTTAGGAGGAAACTATGTGGGTTTGTGAGTTTAGGATGGAGTAACTACTGCCTAGCATTGTGCTCTAGATTAATTAAATAACTCCTAGTCTCTGTGTGGTGAGTTGGGTATAGACCTTGTTTAGGAATAACCACTCTTTATTATAAACCAATATTAAACATTAACATTAAGAACATAGATGTTACCCATAGAGTATATGATAACCATGCTACAATCCACAAGCCCAAAGAAGCCAAAGAGGGCCCCCCAAAGGATACATGGATCCCACTCAAAGAGGGGAAAAACAAACATATGAGCTAGATGTAATAAGGGAAGTGGGTGAAAACAGGTGTGGAGATTTAGCAGGAGTGGAGATCAGGTAAAGGGAGAGTGGAGAGGGAGGGTGATGGGAGAGGATGGACCTGTGCATAGAATGGAAATAGGTGTGGGTAGTATGCATCTCTGAGACTGGGGAAGCTACCATAAGACTATAGTGGTGACCCTACCAGTGATACATAGTAGTGCAGTGTATGTAGTCTTCACAGACAATTTCCTGTGGCCGGGTGGAAATACCAGTGGAGGGAGGGAGACACCAACTCATTCATAAAAGCTTGGACCTAAAATGTGTCTCACCTACAAGAAGTGTAGGGATAAAAGTGGAGTGGAGATTGAGGGAATGGCAAGGCAGTGAATGGGCAACTTGAGACCCATCCCGTGAGAGAGAGCTGACCCCTGACATGGTTAATGAACCTCTGAGGTGCTTGCAGACAGGAATGTAGCATAACTGTCTTCTGAAAGGCTTCATCCAGTAGCAGATGGAAACGAATACAGAGACTTACAGCTAATTAATACGCCAAGCAAGGGAGTTGTGTGGAAGAGTGGGGAGGGAGGTGGTTTGAAGGAGTCAGAGGGGTCAAGGACAACACAAGAAGGCTTAGGGAATCAACTAACCTGGGCCTTTGGGGGCTCACACAGACTGGACCACCAACCAATTAGCATGCATGGACTGGACCCAGACCCCCTACACACATGTAACAAAAGCACAGCTTGGTCATCTTGGGGATTCCCTAACAATGGGAGTAGAGGATCTTTGTTGCCTGCCTTTGAATCTCTTTCTTCTAACTGGACAGCCTGGTCTAGCTTCAATAGGAGATGTGCCCATTCCTATGTGGCATTCCAAGGCTGGTTGATATCCATGGGAGGCCTGTCCTTCTCTGGGAAGAGAGGGAGTGAGGAAGAATGGGAGGCAGTATATAGAGAGAGGGACTGATAGAAGAGGTAGGGGAAGTTCACAACCTGATGTAAAGTCACTTAAGTAAGTAAGTAGTGAATAAATGAATGAATGAAGAAAAAGAAGAGAAAAAAATAGGAGAAAGTGTTTTAATAGGGCAGGGGTACTGAGAAGTCTGTACAAACATCCAGAGCTGAGCAGGGCTGGATGCACTAAGCTTCACTTCTCTAAACATAGACACCATGAAAATCCACAATTGACTTCATCATTTTTTTTTTAATATTTTATGTGTAAGGTTTGGTATACAGAGATGTATATGTCTGTGGAGACAAGAAAGTGCCTCTGATCCTGCCTATTTCCAGTTACAGATGGTTTAAACCACTCCTGTGTGAGCTGGGAAGCATCCAGGTGTCCTTTGCAAGAGCAACAGGTGCTCTTCCCAACTGAGTTATCACTGCAGTCCTTAAAAACTGAGCTTTAAAAAGTCTTCTTTGTCTTTACCTGATAATACCACTGCAGGTTTATGCTTGTTTTCCCCTTTGCTCTCAGTCCCTGGTCACAGGTTCTACTTAGTCCAATCAAGACATGTTCTGTGCCTTGCCTCAACCTCTCCCTCTACCCCCCACACAGAGAATGCTTGTTGAAATGTGTTTGTTGCAATCAACTAAGTTCAATCTCCAAATCATGGGACAAAACCAAACTAGTATAGCAACAAGGTAGACATGAGTTAGCATAAACCAGAGTCCAGGGCTGTCTACCTGACCAGCATTCCACATCCTTCTAGCTGTCTGAAATCCTGAGCCACAATGGTGTCCTTCCCCAGATTCACTGTGAATGCGGAAGCAATACCACAGTCTACCTGGGAGTTGCTGGTAACAACAGTGGCTGATGCTTCAGGAGGAGAGGTATAGGTCACAAGGAAGCAGGTATTAGGATCTATCTTTTCAGTCGTTTGAGAGGAGGTTACAGGAAAGGCCTCTGTGCAGAAGCAAGGGCATGGAATGCTTCAGCCAGCAAGTGGGGATGGAATTTCACCATGAGCTTCCACCCTGAGGTCTCAGAGACCTCAGAAGCATGAACTGTAATGAAATCCAGTGCCTGTATTTTCAGCTGCTTTGCACTGTGGAGGTCAGCCAGGATGAGAGTGTGAGCAGCATTCTCCACGGAGAAGTCCCTGCAGAGGGCATCCTTACACATGACCTTCAAGTGCTCCAGGCCATACCTGTCAGCAGCTGCCAGCACACCAGTGGCCATGGTGTGGAGGTTTGGTGCCTTCCCCGTGTAAATGAAGCCCATCATCTCCTTGAAGACTTGAGGCTCCAGGTCCTTGATCTCAACTCGGTGCTTTCTCCTCTCCTCCATGTCATTGAAACATGGCTCTGAAAACTGGAGAGCGAGCTGCTAAGATGGCCTTGTGAGCCCAGAATTCCTGACCAGAAACCAACAGGCAGCAGTCTGTGAAGAGGGAATTCTCCCACAGCTGGCCTAGCTCATCAGTCAAAGTACACCTGGGAACCTTGATAGCAGATATCTGTCCAGAAATGCTGAAGACATCATGGCCCATACTCACCTTGCAGACCAGAGTGAGCCTGCCTTCAGGTAGCAGCCATTGGGCCCGGGACAAGAGGAAATCTCGAGGGATGAAATTTTTGAATCCTCTATGTTGGTATGGTAGGAAACTATTGATACTTTGGCTCTCCATGTTATATCTTTTCTCTCCATTGGCGTCTAAGATCGATAACTGGAACTTTGCCCAAATGGGGCTCTTTGGACAGCTAAGGAATGCCAGGTAAACTGAAAGGTAATCTCTGCTTTCTTCATCGAACCCATTCTGGTGTAGTTTCAAACACCATTTTGTTTGGTCATTGTCTCCTGGTGAGAAAACTGGACTGCTGATGGCTTCGCTCAATCCCTCCAGAGAAAACTGGAAGTTGCTGATGGTCCACTTGTAGGAACATGTCTTGATGGTGATCTGTGTGGAGCCCCAGTTCTCAGCTCCCTGGTCCTCTGACATTTCTGCTAGAGGTAGTTTAGAAGTTAACCTGGATCAAAGAAAAAAAAAGAGCTAGGATTATTTTTCTCTTCATGATGCAGGACACAATTAGAGATAATTCTTAAAGTTTAGTCTTAAATACTTCTAGCTTCCCCCGTCTATGACTTTGGAAATGTGTATCTTTTTGAAAATATTTATCTAGATTTGAATATTCGTCAGAGAAGTTAGCACCAGTCACTGCTAAATCTGTATATGTGTCTGTGTGTATGTGTGTATGAGTTAGTGCTTAGATCAATGGTAACTAGTTTGTGCTATCATATCCAACTTCTGAAGAGTAGAAATTTTAGAGACTCTTTTCTTCTGTATATTAGGTAGGGTCCTCTAGAGTATTAATGCACACAACGAACTTCTTTCTATATATACAGAAAATGAAATTTGAACAATGACTCACAGGGTGCAGTTCAGCTAATCCAATCATAATTCAAGCCACTACTTACTTAATCTACAAGGCTAGAAGTCTCAGGTGGTCTTCAATATATGCTGGACTCCTGAAGAAGTAGGCTCTAATGCCAGTGAACTGATCTACTTGCTATCAAGATGAGGGCAAGAAGGCAAACTACCCATGTTTCCTTCTTCCATGTGCTTATATAGGCTTGCAGTAGAAGGTGTGGCCCAGATAGAGGTGTGTCTTCTAGCCCCAAGATCTGGATTAAAGGTGTGTGTTTTTCCTACCTCAAAAGTCTGTATTTGAACTACCTACTTCATCACAAGTAACCATTTCCTAATAGATGTGCTCTCACATTTTGAATTTTACTTAGTTCCAGAAGTCATCCTATTGGGGACAAAAATGGACATCACAAGTGTATCGTGCTTATGGTGGCCAATATTCCTTAAAAAGGATGAAGTCTTTATCTGTCAAACTATTGTTTACACTTGAGATAGTGTTACATGTATCCCTGCCAGAGACTTAATCAGAGAAATGGTGTTTTCTCTGCCTTGTCAGGGGTCTGAGTGTTCATATATGAGGAAGTCCTCATATATGGTGTGCAGGAAGCAGAGCCAGGAAGCTGTGAATATGGTGTTTTTCTTTCTCCCTTATAATAAAAAGAGACCAGCAGACTGTGTGATGTCTCCTCCCAGTTTTGTTACTGGTCTTATACTTTTCCCTTTGGGAATCTTCCTTGGAAATATTTTCCCAACTCTACTTGAGGGTGTGGTTCATGAATAGCTTAAAGTTTTCTCGATTCAATCATAGAATTCAGGTACTCAATACTTCATGTTCTGCAGCCTCCACTGATGATTTCTGTCCTTTTCAACCTTAGAGCTGTCAGCTGAGAGATTGTTCAGGTTTCCAACGGTGAAGCATATAGTCAACAGAACTCAAATTTGTGCTTTATGATGTTTCCCTTTCTCTAAAGTGATATGTAAAATGCCCCCTACATCTCTTTTCTCTGCTCAGTTCTTCACGTATTGGAGAGCCTCACTAAGCCTAGAGTATTCAGAAATAGTTTCTGTGATTCAATCAGCCCAGCAGTTCCCAGCCCAGCTCTCCTGTGAGTCTGGCTCCAATGCTGTTCATCCCTCAGTACAGCATAAATCAGTCAACTGGCTTTGGTCCTTTGACTTTTGGCTCCTTAGTTAGACTTCTTGTGTGTCTTTACTACTGTTTCCCTAGTGGCTTTAGGGTTAGGATAACTGGTACGCGATTGCTTAAATCTGTCCTTTGAATGTTTGTACGTGATTTTTGGAAGCCATCTGCTTTGCATGAAATGTGCTCCTAATTTTGCTTCCTGATCATAGAAGAGCATGCTCCTGGAGAGTGGGAGTAGCCTCTTACAGGAGAGCTGGAATCCTCTGGAGCAGGAAGTTTGGGCTTTGATCATAAAGTTTGACATTCTTGGAGTTAGAACGGAGAAGATGCTCTTAGTGGGATTGTGCTCTTTGAGAGGTGACTGACCAAAAGAATTCAGATTTTAATGCCAGGATCATGGGACCCTCAGAGACCACCAGGAGATGACTTGATGCAAAAGTAAAAGAGCTTTCTTAGGAGAGTGATAGAACTCGGGACCCAAGTCTCACTGACACAGCAGTAGAGAAGTGGGACACTGAGCCCTGAGTGTGCAGTGTTTTTAAAGGGAAAGACTGAAAGCAGGGGGTCCATGACAGCATACAGGGGGGCACCTCTTTCCATGACAGAAAGCAGGGGGTTCATACCTTAACCTTACAGGATTGGGTTAAGAAGCCATAGGGGTGAGGTAGCCCTTTCCATAATCACAATTGTCATTCTTCTAAAGTACATCTGAAATGTTGGGAAGAATTTTCCCAACAGATTCTTATTAATTATTGCCAGGGAGATTGTCTCTACTTTTTACTAAACCTTTATTCTGTGATATTTCCTGGAGGCTGTTGCTGGAAGAGCTAACTTTGTTTTCTGCCAGGTGCACATTCTGTGATATTCCTAGTACCTGAGTTTAGCTCCCAGTCAAGATGGCTCCTCATTTCAAATTGGAGTCACCCAGGCTAACTTAAACTCTTCATTCTCCCCTTTTCTTGTAAATAAAGAGGCCAATCCTGGGCTCTCACAGTCCATGGTCAGCTTCAAACTCGCAGTACTGCATTCTCATTACCATCAACTGTATAATCTCTAGTCTTTGTCTAATATATCCTAACAACTTGTTAAGCAAGTATGATCCAAAAATGACCAAAAGCAAAAGATTCTGCCTTTGAGCTGTTATAATTCTGTCTTTGTACATCCAGTGTTGAGTACTAGCTTTTGCTCCAGCCAAGCAGGTCCCCAAGATAATGTCGGGGAGCCCCCTTTGACTTTGCATTTCAGCATTTGGTTTGCATTTCAGCCTGTAGGTGATATTTTGGGCCAGTGGATTCTTCTTCTAAAATTGCTTCAATGCTGATAATAGGACTGTTGGCATCAGGGGCTAGGAAGGCTGAAATGCCAGCCAAATGCTGGGCAATGGGGCAGTCCTCAGAAGCATATGTTTAGTTGTTGATCCATCTGAGGAGGCAGTGAGCAATCATGTCAGCTTCCAGCAAGTTCAGATCTCAGCTTGTGGGCTCAACCAGGTGAAAATCTACTGAGACAAATTCGAACCAAAAACAAAAATTAAAATTTGTCTAATAAATGGGAAAAGTTAGAGTTTGCACAAGGAAATATATAAAAAGACTCAGAAAAATAATATAGAACTGCATCGAATGGAACGATTGTCTATTCTTCTTAGCTGTTTGTTTTGTAACCTTTATAAATAATTTAAATGTGTCCCTGGTTTGAAACTTTAATATTTTAACTGTGGGTACAGCTGTTGGTAATCAGCCACTAATGGAGTTCATCCACATTTTATACACTCAGCATTTACTTTGTGTCCCCATCTCCATGTTACACCGGAAAGTTAGGCAGATATACATTAATGGCTTTAGTATTAAACTCTGAATGTTTGGACTTTCCTTAACAGAGCACATCAATTTAAAATATTTCTCAATGCTGTATCAAAGTCTACCTCAAAAATGGCAGATATTAAAAATACCATAATAAAAGTTCTGGCTTTTTGGGTCAAATATACAGTTTGGACAGATGATCTTAGCATGATCAAGATGCATGATGAAATGCATCTTTAAGTCTATCTCCAGAAGACAACCAAGAGAAAACTTCAATCTCAAGCTTGTGACTGGGTAATAAGCAGTCAGTAATCTATCAGCTTATCCCTAAACATTAATCAATATTATAACACTGAACTTCTGAAATTTTATAACAATATAGGTGCATCAATAGCAAAGAAGGGGGAGACATCTGAAATATTGCCTTAAAATATTTATTTAGACCCTTTAATTAATTTTTAATTCTGTAACATTTTTCCAGATCCTTAAATTTTACAGAAATTTTATATCTTTTTAACCAGCTATTTATCATAAAACATAGACAGCTAACATAAAGCCTGTAAGCAAGGCAAACCTCTTTGCCTTTAAAATAAAAGGCCTAGTACCTGGTGGTTCTAACTAGCTAATAAACTAACCAAGGAACTAACAATGGATCTCATTATCTGCTTCTTTAGCTGCATATCTACCATTAGCTTAGCCATCAATGTAATCAGAGACCTGAGAAGGATAAATATGTACCAATCCATGTACCACTCAAAATGGCAGTGACAACTAGTCAGTCCATCACCCTAGGCAGCTGTCCCTGGCTCCTGTGGTCCTGTGGCATCATGAGCAGGTGTGGTCTAGCCAGCAGAAGATGAGAGACTGTTTCTCTGGAGAAAGAAATGTGAGAATGACCTCACTCTGGCTTTAGCAATGTGAAATATTGACTCTCCAGGTGTCCACAGTTTAGGCTGGGCCCTAGCAGTGGGCCAGTTAGGGCAGTCTTACCCAGTGGTTAGCATACCATAATCCAGAGTCATATTGTGCGCAAATCTTCTGGGAGACCTTGGGGAGCTACTGCCAAGATTTTTGGACTCTCAGTCATGATAAGCTTACCCATGTTAAAATGCCATATTCATCAGATCTCTGACAATTTGAGGGCTAGCATATCTAAATTATTTTTCACCTATCTTTAGTTATTTATTTTAAATTGCATCCTATAAAACATAATGCCATAATCTCTAATTCTGTCCTATTCCTTAGTTAAATGGTTTAAAACCATATCTTTCCCAAACAGATTTACATAGGCAAACGTCATAGTTATCCATCCTGGGCTTAATTTTAAATCATAAAAGACTAGATACAATTCATTCTTATAACAAACTGCAGGCATTAGCATGACTTTAAATGTCTTTCTGAACTGAAATCAAAGTAAAACTCTAAGGATCCTGTAAGACAGCAGAGCAAAATTGAGAGACATTTTGGTGATAGTGACTGGGTAATGCCCTTAAGGCATTAAGAGTTTGTAAGACAGCAGAGCTGTCTGAGTTAGGTTAGAAGATATTCCTAGTAATAGTAATAAACATTTCTTTTAAGGCATTAAGTAGTAAAATTAAACAATATCAGTAGACTAACAGCCGGCATGAGTGACGTTTTAAAGTAAAGTATAGAATTTAAGATAAAGCCCTTAAAGTGCTAGTTAATGGAATTAGGTAATGCCAGTTGATTAACAGCTGATGCGTGTGGAGGTGTGATAAGCTAAAACTATGCCCTAAAAAATGTATAAAAACTGCAGTTTGAGCCTATGTAGTTGGGAAGGGCTACACTCTTAAGTGAGGAAGCTGAAAGATCGCCAATATCCAGCCCATTCCCAAACGGCTGCATGAAAAGCACAGACTACCTTAACAAGCTGGTCCTGTGAGGATCCCCTTATCAGACCAGCCCTGGAAGGTGGCTCCCGAGTAAACGCAGCTTCCTTGACAACTGAGGCCTGGCTGGAGCAGAGAAGCTCCGAGGCCCATCAAGTCAGCAGAAGATGTGCCTGAGGTCCGGCGGGAACTGTGAAGTTCCGGGACCTGGAAGACACTGAAACACCATAACACTGGAGGCAACATGTCCGAGCCTGTACCTGCGGTCAGGTCGTATATCCTATGAGATGTACAATGTGCTATGCAATGCTTAGATATTAGTGTGATTTGTGTGATTAAAGCAGCATTCAAAATCATTCTGGCCTTGGCCTTGATAGGCATCTAGGTTAAAGTCCTCCGGCATAATTAAGCGCTCGTGACAAAAACTTTCAATATGATACAGTACATAGAAGGACCAGCAATTCTTACTCATCCTATCATATTGCAGTAAGAGTGAACAGCAAAAAAGCATAAAGGACAAAAGTTTTGTTTAGCACTAAACGGAAAACTAAACACAGCTGGCAGCCTTAGTGGAGATGGACAATTCTGGCCATTTCAAACCTACCGGCCAGAAAGAAACAGCATTAAATCATCTATATAGGAACTGGCAACCAGGCATATATTTTTATAATAATTAACAATGACTTGAATATAACCCTATATAACCCTGAGCTAACATG
>JAQQSO010000305.1:0-16511 GCA_028658305.1 Pachyuromys duprasi | reverse complement strand
AGGAAAAGATATTACAGAGCTTGGAAAAATGGCTCAATGGTCATGTGTGGTCTCCCCTCTTACAGGGCACCTGAGGTCAGTTCCTTTCACACATGCTGGGTGTCTCACAAGCAGCCATTACTGTAGCTGTGGGGGCTGTCAAGCCTTTCCCATTCTCTGCTGGCTCATGTACTCACATGTACATAACACACACACATACACGTAAATAAAGAATAAATATAGCTTTTAAAACAAAGTTAATAAGAAGAATAAAAATTAACACAATATACCAACTTTTTGTCTAAATGGAAAGAAATTTTGATTACTGTGGCTAACAAATAATCTGCCATTTCCAAGTGGCATCTGCCTTTTTAATTATAAACAATAAATAGTACTTTTGCTGCTACATTTTTAGTTTGGGTATTTTGAGTTTTCTCAGAAGCTGATCCTGACTTGTAGACTTGGGTCAGCTACCTGTTAGAAGAGTGGCCCTGGAGGAACAGGAGAGGTCACAGGAAACGAGAGAGAGAGAGAGAGAGAGAGAGAGAGAGAGAGAGAGAGAGAGAGAGAGAGAGAGAGAGAGAGAGAGAGAGAGAGAACTAGGATCTTTTGATATGCCCCAGAGCACATTACATTAAGGGTCCTGGTGAGAGGCAGAGAGACCAGAGTCCCTGCCCCCCCCCTTCTCATATTCGCTGACATGCCCTTGAAAGCACTAAATTCTTCTCATATTTCTGCCATTCTTTTAAACTTTTCTTCCTTTCCTTTTGTTGTAAACAGAATTTTTTTCTCATATAATATATCCTGGTTATGGTTTTTCCTCCTTTTCCTCGCTGTTCCTTCCCAAATCCCCTCCAATTAGATCCACTTCTTTTCTGTCTCTCATTAGAAAATAAACAGTATTCTAAGGACTAATAATAAAATAAAATGAGGTAAAGCAAAAACGAACACATTGGAACTAGACAAGAAAAACAAGCACAACAGCAATAGGCCAGAGGAGAAGGCCCAAGAGTTGGAGCTCTCAGGTGAGCAGTTAAGGTGTTTGGTATGAGAGTTCTAACTTTTTGTAGGCACTTAGTGCTGTGAATTTGCCTCTTAGACCCATCTTAGAACCATTGTGTTCCATAAATTTTGGTTTGTTGTATATTTATTTTCATTCAATTCTAGGAAGTCTTTAAGTCTTTCTTAATTTTTGTCTTGACAAATATTCATTCAGCAGTGAGTTGTTCAGTTTGCATGAGTTTGTAAGCTTTCTGTTGTTGAGATCCAGCTTTAATCTGTAGTGGTCATGTAGGATTCAGGGTGTTATTTCAGTTTTCTTTGTTGACGTTTGCTCTGTGTCTGATTAGATGGTCAGTTTTGGAGAAAGTTCAATGAGATTCTGAGAATTTGTATTCTTCTGTGTTTGAGTGAAATGTTCTGTAACTACCTGTTAGGTTCTTGGTTTATGAATTCAGCTATCTCTACCATTTCTCCACTTACTTTTTATCTAAAGAATCTATTTATTGTTGAGTGGTTACTACATCTTCCCCTTGTCAGTATGTGAAAGTCAGTATGTGACTTAAGCTATAGTGATGTCCCTTTTACGAAATGGGTGGCCTTGTGTTTGCTGCATACATGTTAAAAAACTGTAGAGTCCTCTTGGTCGGTGTTTGCTTTGATGAGTATGTAGTTACTTGCCTATCTCTTCTGATTAGTTTTGGCTTGAGGTCTATTATATTAGAATGGCTATGCAAGCTTGCTTCTTTCACCCATTTACTTGGAAAACATTTTTCCACATTTTATCCCAAGGTTATATTTATCCTTGTTATTAGAGTGTGTTTGTTGGATACAGCAGAAGGATCAGTTCTTTTAGATTCATTCTTTTAGTCTGTGTCTTTTTATTGGGGAATTGAAATGATTAATGTTGAGCGATATCAGTGAACAGTGTTTGTTCATTTGGTTTTGCCATGGAATGTTTTTATTTTTCTCCATCTATGGTGAGTTAAATCTTTTCTGGGTATAACACTCTGGGCTGGCATTTGTGGTTTCTTAGGAGTCTGAACACATCTGTCCAATCCTTCTGGCTTCTACAGTGGCCATTGAGAAGTCGGGTATAACTCTAATAGGTCTGTCTGTATATGTTACTCATTTCCCCCCTTGAAGCTTTTAATATTCTTTATTTGTTCTATAGGTTTAGTGTTTTGCTCATTATGTGCCAATGGGACTTTTTTTTTCCTGGCCCACTATATTTGGTGTTCTCTTTGCTTCCTATGCCTTTATAAGCATCCTCTTCAGGTAAAGTTATTTCTATGATTTTGTTGGAAATATTTTCTGTAGCTTTTACCTGGGAATCCTTTATTTTCTCTATTCCTAGTATTCTTAGATTTTGTCTTTTCCAGATTTGTCAGATGATTTGTGCCAGGAGATTTTAGATTTGACATTTCCTTTGACCTAGGTAGCCATTTTCAACAGTGTCTTTATGCCTGAGAATCTCTCTTCCACCTCTTGTATTCTGTTGGTGAAGCTCACCACTGAAGCTTCTGTTAAAGAGTTCCCAATGTTTTTATTGCCACCTTTTCCTCATTTTGGGTTTTTTTTATTGGTTCTATTTTCACTTTCCTATCTTAAACTGTTTTGTTTATTTCCTTACACTGTTTTTTGATGTTTTCATAGATTTCTTTAAGAGATTTATTCATTTCCTCTTTAAGGACCTCTATCATATCCGTAAAGGCTACATTGAGGTCTTTTTCCTGAGCTTCAGCTGTGTTGCAATACTCAGGGTCTTCTGTGGTAGCGTTGCTGAGCTCTTGTGGAGGTGCATCATCCTGGCTGTTACTAACTGTGGTTTTAGGCTGGCATCCAGGTATCTGGAATCAGGTAGATTGTAGTTTGGGTTCCCAGGGAGTGTAGTTGTGGGTGTGTAGTTGTGGCTGATATCTGGTGTTGTGTTGACTGAGTGAATATTTTGTTCATTGGTTTTTATTGCCCTCTCTAGTTCTTGGGAGAGTGTAGTAGCTATGTGTTGCCTTGTAGGAAATCCCCAGGGATCCTTGTAAATGCAGCAGCCAGGGTTTTCAGAAGAAATATGTTTCTGGGTATTGGAAATGGGAATGGGCAGAAGGGCATATTGGTGGGGAAGTCAACAGGAGGGAGGAAAGCAGAGTGTTCCACCAAGATCTACTTGGTACCCTGGGAATGGGCAGAGAGTAAGGAGAAGGCACAACAGAAGGTCTGTCACAGAGATGGGGATGGTACTGGGGGAATGGAGGGAGAGGTGAAGATCTGTACTTAGCCTCCTTGCTTCCCTGGTCAGTGTATTCTGTGGAGGGTTTGCTAGAATTGGGGGCTGTTATAAAGCAAGGAAACTAGAAGGGAAAGATCTGTGTGATCCACTGGATTTGGAAGCAGGTGAGGAAGGAAGCTGAACACGTGTTCTGCTGCAGAGCTGGGGGAGAGACAGAAGAGTTCAATTTGGAGAAGTGCAGAGAGAGGTAAATATCTGCCTACCTCCTTCCCTGACTGTAGTGGCTCATGGGTTCCTCAGGAGTGCCTACCAGAGTTGAGGCTTAGGAAAAAGTGATTAATGGGGGTGGAGGAGAGAATTTAGGAGGGGAAATACATGTGATCCACTGGAGATGTGGGTAATGGAGGCTGCAGCCAGAGTTCTGCTGTGGAGCTGTGGGTGAGAATGCGGGATTAAGTTGGAAGACTGGAGGAAAAGTGGAAATCTACAGTTAGCCTACCTGTTTTCCCTGTCAGGGCGGCCTGAGGGTTCCCAGGGAGTGTTTCTTGGCCTTGGGGGATAGATAAAGCACAGAGGAATGAGATGGGGGCCAACAGTGGGGAGAACTCAGCAGCTAGTCTATTGCAGAGCTGGAAGATTGGACTTGCAGGAATGGAGGGCGCAATGAGGATATGCAATTAGTTTACCTGTTCCCTTGGCCTGAATGGCCTCTGTATTCCCAGGGAATGCCTACTGGAGTTGGGGGTCTGAGACAAAACAGTTAGTGGTGGGAGGGAAGTGAGGTGTGGAAGATCTATGGGGTCTATTGGAGATGGGAATGTGGGGGGAAGATGGTCACAGCTGAAGGTTTGTAGTTGGAGAAACCGAACTGCCACACTACCCCATCTCTTTCCCTTTCCCTTACCTGCACATATCACTGTACTTCTTGGAAACAGGAGACAATTGTCTGCTTACAACAACTAATATAATTGTTTGTTCAGACAAAACTCATCAGTGCCTCGCATATACACGTAGACACAAAAATGAATAAACAATATTTTCAGAAAAGACTTGTCCCTGGATGTTAACACAACGAATGAAGACTTGTTGAAAGAGTAATTTATAGTGTTACCTCTTGACTACTTAAACATCATCAGAATGCAAAGTCGAAATCTGTGTGGAACTATGGGGGACACCACCTTGCTGATGCAGCCATGTCCTCATAAGTATTATGACTAATTAACAATAAGAGTGATGTGCTATAAAGGACTAATGCTGTCCACAAATATTCTTACCAAAGCTGTATAACATGAGTTTAGGTAGGGGAAATAATTAGGTAGATATGATTCTGAAGCATTCTAAAATAGAATGCAATTTTGTCAAATACATATAAATGATGGAGAAACTCTCCCACATAACAGGATGGTAAAAGTGTCTTCCAAGGCAACATGACTCTAAGAAAAAGAAAGCCAGAAGACAGTACCGTACAAACTCAATACAAAACATAACTGAAATGTGAATATGGAGGGCATGCTGGGTCTATTATAATATTTAACTTCGAGTGTGCTAGCTCCCTGTGGTGATGTAAGAAAACACTATTGCTTATGCTGCATTTGTGAGTGAAATGCCACGTTTTCAAATTAATGGAAAGCATTCAGATCACTCTGCCAAAAAGAAAGAAAGGAAGAAAAGAAAAACAAAGAAAGAAAGGAAAAAGAAAAGAAAAAGAAACCAGAACAAAACATAAAGGAACCATTTATACGCACATAGATGGACAAAACAAAAACCAATATTTGGTTTGAGTTAACACGTCCTTTGACTATGAAAAAATCATGCCACCATATTAAGTGGGTGATGGAGGAAGCTTCAGGTCAGAGCATCTTGGATTTCAACATTTTGGCTAGGACAGGGTCAAATATAAGAACAATGGGCACTTTCTAGAACTGAAGTCTGCACTGAATTGCATCACCCAAACACGTCAAGGATGGCTTAGCACAGCCGCCAATCGTGAAGAGATGCTGTTCATGTGGTGTGCACTTCGAAGAACCAAACCCAGGAACAAACAGAGGGAGGTGGATGATCTACAGTTTTCTGTACTTTTCCCTCTATTGGCTCCAAATTCAAGAAACAAGGTTTAAGTCTACATACAGAAGTAAGGGATCTGATCCTTGTAGGGAAATAGTTGAAGAGGCATACTTCATATCTGTTTCTGCTTTAATCTGTATCTCAAGCAAAGGTCATGAAGAAACTCAGGCTTAAATCGGAAAGATTAAAAACTAGAAAAATAGTCCACTTGTGAAAAACGCTGAGCCTGCCTCTAAAGTTCTTGATAGCTTACTAGTCAAGTACTGCTTTTAAACAATTAAAAATTATTATTCTGTCCTCTCTACTATATAATAGAGTGGCCCAAACTTAACAGTTAAATCAATCATTTTACCATCTTAGAGTTTTTAGAATTCCAGAATAAGGTTCAACTTGTAGCCAGAAGAGCCTGCCTCAGTTTTAATGTGGCTGATGCTGCATGTTTCACGTGGCCCATTGGCTGTTGGCTGTGAGTTTACTTGGGTTGTTGTCCAGATTATCTAAGCATCTTCTCTCCTACACTGCATTCTCCAGCCAGTATGAATTTGCATACAGAACTGGTTTCTCCCATAGAAGACAACTCACAAAATTCAAGGAGAAGTTATATGGCTTTTTCAGGACCTAATTTGGAAGCTCAATACTGTAACTCTTGCCTAATTCTCTTACTAAAAACACTTCACTGAGTCGGTCCCAGGGGAGCATTGAACTGTTCCTCCAAATGATATTTTTCACCATTTGTGTATGTTTTAGCTCACTGTGCTTCAACTGTGGAGCCTCAAAGATTTTTTATTAGAAAGCTAAAACCCTTCATTGATGGGATTAAAATATATGAAAAAGCTAGATTGCTATGATACAGTAAGATAACAGGGTAAAGTCAAGTTTTGAGACTATCCCCTAACAATAAAAACAACAGATAAAACAGGCAACAATGCCATGACCGGCAGGACTCAGTCCTTGAACCATGACTAGAGAAGGCAACAGAACGAAGAAAGGACAGACATTCAGACACATGCATGGGAAAGCTGGGGTCAGATGGGGGTGTGTTTGTTCTGAGGGAGCTGCATTTACTACCTAGACAATCTGAATCTCAGTGTATTTGCTACCTACAGCACACGGGGCACAGGTTAGCTCGACCAGTAGGATGTCCCTAGGCCAGCAGCCTTGTGCTCTAAGCATCCTGCAGAAGAAAGCTACAGTGTTCAGTCTCAAATCATGAAATTTGCAGGCAAATGGTGGGAACTAGAAAAGATCATGCTGAGTGAGCTATCCCAGAAACAGAAAGACACACATGGTATATACTCACTTATAAGTGGATACTAGACATATAATATAGGATAAATCTACAAAAATCTGTCCACCTAAGGAGGCTGAGCTAGAAGGAGGACCCTGGGTAAGATGATAAATCCTCACTCTGTTCAGTCTCTGCAGACATTCACCACTCCCAAAAACAGCTTTGCCATCTCCCCTAGGCCCCACTTATTTAAGATTTTGTCATTCTGGTGAGGGTCTGGTACTAATGTCCCACATGGCTCTGCCCATGCCAACAACTCACTTCCATTCCAGACTGCACCCACTCAGGGCTTCTTCTGCTTCCCACACAGAAATATGAGTGGATGGGTAATAGGTTGATGAATTAGTGATGGATATAGGTAGAAACAAGAGAAGAGATTTGAGGCACATCTAAGTGAAGAATGAGCTAACTCTTTGCCTGTGGCTGGCACTGTAAGCATCATTTAAAGGGTGTTTGACCAAAACCCAAGGTTTACTCAGAAGCAGTTATTAGACAAGGTTAAAATGGAAGAAAGGGTAGATTTTGAGATAAAGGATCCTCAATAGGCTTGATGGGAAAATGAAAGCATACACACATATTGAATAGGCTCAGAATATTCCATCTCTTGGCTAGCTACTCAATGCCCCTCTACAGTCTGAAGCACCCTGTCAGTTCATGGCAGCAGACAGAACAGCCTCTGAAAATGGGAATCAAAAATTTGGCAGAGGAGAGCAATTATGGCATTCCAATCTTCAAATCGCTGATCATGTTACATGTGTTCTTTAGTCTCAGTCAGAGAAATTGCTAGAATCCAGGGCCAGACTGAGATAAGTACAAAGATTATGGGAAGTAATAGGAGAAGTATCATTTCACTCATTTAAAAATCTAAAGGCTACAACTGGGCTTGTCTTTCAGGTCCAGTATATGGCTTAGAGACATGATCCTTCAGCAAGAAAATGGAATAGAACCTGTCATCGCAGACAGATTGTTAGAACGGGGGAAATGATGGTGGCTGACGTATCAGGAAGAGCAAGCGCTATGGCATCCGGAGTACTCAGAGGCAGCAGCGCTCATTTGGACCCCTGGATTGGTTCCACTTGTCTAGTACTGTCGAGCCTTTGTAAAATGAAATTTGTAAGCAAGAATAATCCTGAGGGAGGGATGGGCCTGAGATGTTCATCTGAGGGTCCTGGAATAGGCACTGTGAAGAACCACACTATTGTTTATTTTTGTTTTTCTGAGGCAGTTGTTTTTGAGGCTTTGGCTAGCCTGGAACTTAATATATTAGAATACTGGCTTTGAATTCACTGCAATCCTCCTGCCTCAGTCTCTCAGTGCTAAGATCACCAACCTGTACAACCACGCTGAACTGAAGCAGATCTTTTGTTGTAGAGACAGTCTCAATTGCTGGGGCTTGAGACTGGATTTGACTCTACAGCCATCTGTCAAGATGGCTGACAGATGAGATAACTGTTAGTTCTCTGGCTTGCTAATTAAAGAAGATGGGGAGTAATAGGGACATTCATTTCATTCACTCACCTGAATCTCCTCTGGCAAAGGGAATTCCTTCTGAGTCCTGTAAGAGATCAGCTCACTGCCTGACATGCACCTAAGTGAGTATGAAAAATATGCCTTCAGGCTGAGTGCTGTATGAATCAGTTGTCAGGTTCCGTACAGTAAAATAGCGATATTACCTTTTAATTGCTCTGGGAGATGGACAAGCCATCTAAAGAGAGAGAACAACAACATCTAAAGCCCCAGCATCAAAAGGAATCAGATTTCAAAACACAAGGGAGCCAAAGGGAAGATCAAATACGCCTCTTCCTTGCTCACCTTTGCTCTGATCTACTTTGAGTGTCCATTTCAATATTTCTAACACTTCCTTTTAACTCAACCTGAATTCTTCCTTTTATTCTTTGGAGGTTTCCCACAGTTGCTGAAGATAAAACAGCTTCATTTCTAAACCGTTCCGTCTTTTAGCTTCAATGGAGAGAAGCCTTGACATCAAACTGCCCTGTTGCCAACCAGATTGTGCCACTTAATAGCTATGGAGCTCTGAGGCTGCTCTCTCACATTTACAACACAAATAAGATGAGAAACTCAAGGGGCAGTTGAGAGGATTAGAGGGATAAAAATCAATGCACAACCATTTAAAACAGAGTATGTCTTGTGGTTACGGTTTAGTAGTCTGTCTCTTGTGCTCAGCTGTAGGCACCCCTCAGTGCCTTCAGCTGCAGAGTTCCCTTCCTTCCGCCAGGACTGCTGTGTGGTCAAAGTGTGCTCCCAGACTGGGTGGGAACAGGGAGGTCCTGTGGCCACAGCACACTGATCCCCATCCTCTACACTGTCCCTGCCCCTCTACCTAAGGGGAGTCATTGAGCTCTACCTTTGGTTTCTGATCTATACAACCTATTATAGACTTTCCTGAAGAAAAGGAAAAGTGAATGAATCTGGGCTTTGTTAAAGTACGGATTTAAGAAAGACTCTCAGATTCTCTCTCTAAGCTGATCTGTAAACTCAGCTATGGCCATAGTAGGTTTGTTGCTGTTCATTTAACAGTAAGGTCTAATGTTTATTATTGCCCTATGATTAATTCAGTGGTGATATCTAACCTAACCCTGCATCATAATCAAATAGCGACACAGACACCTGCTGTATTTTAGAATAAGCCTTATTTTACCTTGGGATGGGCAGATAATTCCTTCCATGCTACCTCGTTATCTCCCAGCCCCCAGCCCAGGCCATGGGCTTTAACCATAATTCCTTAAATACTTGACTATATTCTTCATCTGAGCTGTTCCTTTTCATGTCATGCTGGCCATGTGCTCCCTTCCACACTAACCAAAGGTGCTTCCTCCTTCCTCCCCCCTCTTCCTATTTCATCTCCTTCCTAACATCCTCTGTCCCCTTGAGCCTTAGCCACACCTACTGCATTTGCCCTGCCATGTGTGTTGGCTTTTTAAGTTTTTAGGCAAGGTTACAGACATCATTTTGGGCTGCATGAGTGTCTTCTCATTGGGGCAGCAACAAGATTTTGGGCATAAATAATTAGCTTCAGAATATATAGCACCAGACCAAGCCCTGACTATGTCATTGGTGATAAAAGCATTGTTCTTAATCTCACAAATATTTTTAAAAATACAATGAAATAAGAGTCATTTTCAATACAATATGTGGCCAAAGCAGTGGAAAAAAATGATAGAAGAGAAAAACTAGAGATTTTAAAGTAGACCTAGAATCGAGGAGAGAGCATTTTGGCATTCCCTCCAGTGTAAGTGCCTCACTCCAAGATCACGGACCATGCAGTCTGTTTTTGTGGGCTGTTGTCAACAGATGGCTTATTCCGAGTGCAGAGGAATATCATTAAGGAACAAAGAGAAATTAGGTCTAAATAGGAAATTAAATATGTTCTTGGGATTGCAACTGGTGATCACGGAGTTGCAAAGCAGTGATTTGCAGCTTAATATTTTGCCTGCAGCCAATCCCCACTCTTTTAAAGAAACCTTAATAGTGAGAAGGCTGTTTTAACACCATACAATTTATTTGTCTTTCTGTCATGCCAGGGCCTTTGCCAAACATCATAATTTCCCCCAGAATCCTGAATCGGAAGATGAACAAATAATATTCATTTCCTTCATGACGAACACACGTTTTGATTGAACTGTCTTCTCCCATCCCTGCCATGGTGGCATGCGTTGTTCATGTCAAGGATGTGAAATAGAGTTGAGCCCTACTTGAAAGCACAGTCTAAATTAGCTTCTAAATAAAAACAGTTTGAAGGAAAACATTTTCAAATGACAGCCAAACTCTATCAGCTCCTAAAGTACTTGAGGCCGCTCCGAGGAATGCAGCATGAAATGAGGGTGCAGAAGTCTAGAATGTGACCCCATAACTGCTCAGTGGGCTAAGGAATTTCCCTGAGGGACCAAAGGGCTTCAAGTTAGAGACTAAAAGGCAAGACATGTTTTCTCTAACAACCAGCTGTCATGGATGGCTTTTATAATGATGCACACCTATCGTTTCACCTAACAATAACGAAATAAAATACAAAGACGAAGTAATCAATAACAGCCAGAGAAACATACCTTGAGGAATGGGCAAGGCTGGCAGGCATGGACTGCCGTCCACATTCTGGAAGGGCTGCTTTGCAAACCCTTCAGCACAATGTTAATTTGCTCATGAGTAGATTCATTCTGGGGCTTCTAGTCACACTGGGCTCTTCAAGGTAAAAGCCAGGCCAAGAAGCCTCATCTTAAATGGCTTTTCTGTTGCCAGCCTTGTATGTTTCTCTATGACATGACTCAGAACATCCACTGAAGACTCTATACTCCCTCATACATCTTAGCTGTTGAATCTGTGACAACCTATTCTAAAGGCCAGACTAATTCTCAGCATTGGGTTGAGCTGTACTTTTTTTAAGGCATGTGCCACCAAGCCTGCTGTGAATCTGTACTCTGAAGTAGGGCTACAGGTTACCTTTTAATCTCAGTTGCAGGAGACTATACTCTCAGCTATATGAGAATCATCAAGTCCTTCTGCTGTGTCTCCTGTATTAATGGCAAAACCAGGCACAAAACAGATACATGACTTCACAAAAAGAACCAAAAGGTGGGCCGAAGTCTCTTTCCTAGAATCTAGGTGATGTGAACCAAGTGGCTCCTCATGAAGAGGTTACTCCAAAGCTGCAATTGATCACAGACTGTCCCTCCCTCTCTCTCTTGCCCACTTTATTATTTATCAAAGAGTGTACGTTTCTCTCTCTGCCACCCATGTGATTATTTATTTATTCATTTCTTTGTATAGACAGGGGTTCATGTATCCTACTCTGGTCTCAAACTTGTAATAGAGTAGAGGATATCCTTGAACTCCTAGAACTTCTGCCTCTAACTCACCCATTCTGGGATCACAGGTATAAATCAATATGTCTCATATGTGGGCACTGAGAACTGAATGCCCAGGACCTTCTACATATGAAGAAAGCACACTACCAACTCAGCTGCAACTGCTAGTTGTTTCAGACTTTGGGCACATGAGTCAGTCTAATAAATCACCTCTTATGTTTTCATAAACACTACAAGTTCTTCTTGACAACAAAGGATTGAGGCCAGAACAGCTGTAGCACCTCAACCTTGATCATGCATGCACACTTCCACTAAAAGAGAAATAACATTTAACTGAAGTGTGGTTATGTGTCAGACCCTTTTTGCAGTATACAGCTGGTTTAATAAACAGATCATTTGTATCCCATTCTTGTTGACCAGATGCAAAAGTGACATAATTAGTAAACTAATAAGTCAGAACCTAGTCTCTTGGCTCAAGGAGGCTAAGGAAGGAGAATGGCAAGTTCAAAGCCAGCCACGGCAACTTGGTATGATGCTGCCTTAAAATTTAAAATAAAAAAATTATAAAAGGAGTTTGCACTATTTTCACAGTTCAGTTCTTCCCTTGCTTATATGAAGCCCTGAGTTGATTTCTTAAACCTAGAAAAATAAGATAGAATTAAAAATAAAGACATAAGAACATGAGCTAATAGACTCAAACCAAAATCTAAACTCTAAAGATATACCTTTTTAGTCATTTCTAAACTCCAAACCAAGGCTTCAGTGGCAAACAGAAGTAACAGCTAGGGATGAAAACTGTGATCTGTTCTCCAAAGATCAAGCATCTTTCTGGTGTGCATACCTGTGTTTGTCAACTTGTTGCAGTACATAGCTATGGTTCAGCTGGCATAGCATTCCCTAACATTTTCTCCCTGGCCCTGTGCCAGGGAGCTGGACTCCAAGGAAAGAGTCATTTGCTCTGATTCGAAGAGCTTTGCTGCAAAGAAATAGGCAAGGCCTTCATATGAACTCCAGTCACAAGCCCTGAGCCTGCAGACAGAGTCGGCATTATTCACAAAAGAATGATTATATTCCCAGCCAAGGGAAAGGCAGAGGTCAAGACCCCTATTTTTTAAGAAATCACTTGGCTGTTTGATGAAGCTTGCAATAGTAAATATTGTGAGAAGCAATGCTTCCAAGGAAATTGTGTTGAGGAATGGATTTCAGAGAAGTCAAAACCAGTCAAGTGCCTAAAATAATAGAGTTTTGACAGTAAGTTTTTATTCCATCCTGTCAATCTTCTTTTCAGAATCCGTCTTTGGGGGGATACTAAAAACTTTCATGTGCAGACCCCAGATCATAGGTGCAGCTGCTGCAGCCCCTCTGTGCTCTAAGTACCCAAGACAGCTATGACCTGGACTTTCTTCCTGTGTGGTTTCCTAGTGTGCACATGGAGTGCCCCAAACCTGCATGTCTCTACCATGCTTGTGATGGAAATTTGGACAACTGTTTAGTGAGCTCCTTATGGTTTTCTATCTCGTTTCCACTATTGTGCTGTAGGGCTCCTGTTGATCTTGTTTGCTATTTTGCTAACATTTGTGCTTCTTGACAAACAAAGCACAACCCATATAGAGTAAAGGGTGGGGGAGGGCATTGTTTCAAGATATATGTATACATCTTTTATATTCCAGATGGTAAGGCAAAGTGTTCTTGTTCCATTCTGTGTATTTGTGTTGCTGACATGCACCTGTGTCCCTTACACCCAGCCTAAGCGCCACATGTTCCTCCTGTACCCATTTGAGTCCTTCTCCTTTCAGGCAATAGTTTAGCTTATTGAATATGTAGTGGGCTTGTCTGCTGACTCCTGTGCCTCCACTACCTCCCTTGAGACTTTGAAGCTTATTAAAAAGAAAAGAAACCAAAACACAAAATGAACAGCAACAGCAACAGCAGCAACCTATCCCTACATTAGAAAGGGAGATGTGCTAGAGCCACGTGTTAAGAAAAGAGGATTCAAAAAGTAAAGTTGGGCTACTGTGCATTTTAACAGGCCAAGCTACATTTTTACATGGATTTATAATATATAACCCATATTAAAATTCTAAATTAGCATATGCATAATTATAATTGTCATCCAAAGAAGCAACAGAGAAGCATACAAGTTAATTCATTGCTACACATTAATAATTTTCTATTATTTATATTCCTACCTAATTGTACTCTTGTCCTTGTATTCATCTGATACTGTCCATGACCTCTATCTATGTATCTATGTATGTATGTATGTATGTATGTATGTATGTATGTATGTATCCATCCATCTATTTATCATCTCTCTATTTATCTATTTATCTATCATCTATCTATTATCTACCATCTATCTATTATCTTTCTTTTCTAAATTATATTTGGAGACAAGAAATTGTTTTGTGAGAAATTGTCCCTATTCCCCTTACTAGGGTACCCACTTGGATACTGAACTACCATGGGCTACATTCAAGCAAGGGTTCTAGGTTATATCCATACATGGTCCTTAGTTGGAGATACACTCTCATAAAATACCCCTGTGCCCAGATATATTTGGTCCTTGTGGAGTTCCTGTCCTCTCCAGGTCATACTAACTCACCCTTCTTTCATATGATTCCCTGCACTCTGCCGAAGGTTTGGTTATGAGTCCCAGTATCTGCTTTGATACACTGCTAGGTAGAGTCTTTCAGAGCCCCTCTGTGGTAAGCTCCTGTCCTGTTACTTGTTTTCTCCTATATCCAATCTCCATCTCATTTGTCTTTCTAAGTGAGGATTGATCATCTTACCCTGGGCCCTCTTTTTTGTTTATCTTCTTTAGGTGTACAGGGACAATTTCTGACATGAACTCAATGGCTGGCTCTTTGACCTCCCCAGCCTTCTCCCCAGGGGAGGAGCAGCCTTGCTAGGCCACAGCAGAGTCAGTCCTGAAAATACCTGATAAGCTAGGGTTAGATGGAAGGGGAGGAGGGCCTCCCTTATCAGTGGACTTGGAAAAGGGCAGGGAGGACATGATGGAGGGAGGGTGAGATTGGGAGGGAATGAGGAAGCGGACTACAGCTGAGATACAAAGTTAATAAGCTGTAACTAATACTAAAAATAAAATTTAATTAAAAAATGAAATTGTTCTGTAGACCAAGCTGTCTTGAAGCTCATGATCCTCCTTTATGAAGGTCTTGTTACAGTTAGAGGTATTTTTTATGGTTATAAGTTTATCCCACATGCAATTTTTATTACTTTAAATAGTTCTTTTCTCTTCTCAGTCTGTTCAGGCCAACATTTGAAACCCACTAGAAGTTCTTCATTGAACAATGATTTAAAACTGAAGAAATATTTGATCTTAGAAATCTGACAAGCATCTCTAACTCCCAAAATCAGGTTGACAGAGCTACCTGCTATCCATTCACTGAACTTGACCTTACCTTCCTTGTGGATGCCTTCTCTTACATCTACAACTACTTAGTGGATACCATTGATTCTACTTTGAACATGTCAATGGAATCTGTCTTTTCCTTCCGAATAGGTTGGTTCCTTTGCTATCTCAGCACCCAACATGTAACCTGGCATTCACATTGTAAACACTCAATAAATACTTGGCAAGTGAGCACGACAATAAATTTGACATTCCTGGCCCTTTCTTCCTGAATAGCTTCAATAGTTTCCCCAAAGAACTTCCCATTACAAATCAATTTGTTCTCCAGTGTGACCTCCAAACTTACTAAAGGGTTATTTTTCAAAAACATATCCAATAATATCATTCCCTACTCCAAATAATTTGACAGCTCTTATTGCCCTTGATAAGCCAAGCAGGCACTCTGCTAAGTGCTGGACCATGCTGATGAAAAAATAATGGACTCTGTGTTGGAAGACAGACATTAATCAAGTATTTACTCTGAGGCAAATCTATATGTTTGAAAGCGTACATCAGAAACAACAAGCCATTGAGTAAAATTGGCATGGGCTCCTCAGAACAAAAAGTGTAGGAGATGGAGTGTAAAGGGCAACAGGAATCTCACACTCAACGTCATTGAGCTGCTTCTCTCAAGGGAGAACACTTGGGAAGTCAAAAGTGGGAGAGAATACGAATGTGCCTCAGGAAACAGCAGAAGGTTTAGGCCTCACAGGCCAAGGCAGCACCAGCATGTATGGCGGTCACAGGATGAACAGTGGCTGACTACGTAAATAGCTCCTTCCTTTTACAAACGGAAACCAGAAAACACAAGCAATAAAAAGATGGAGACATATCTCAGGAAAGAGGACAAGTCCATTAAAACTCAAAACTGCACTAGAAAATATTATTCAAAAGTTTTTTGAACTTGAATAAAAGAGACATTTCATCCCATGAAGAAATCTTTTGGTGGACATAACTCATTGCTTGGTGACTTCACTTTTTTTCCTAATCCATATTAATTATAGTCATTTTCAACATGTCAAAATGGTCATTGCATTCTTTATAACACTCTCCTCTGCAAGCCAGAGATAGCAGCACAATTAATGCATATAATGAATACAAAAGAACCATGGCTTTATTTTTTTTTTTTGAAAAAACTTTTTAATCAACACTGAAGCCTTTCAGCATGCAGTTTTCTTCTTTCTCGAATACTTCTGAAGATGCCTGATCCCCAGGGTCCTCAAGATAATAGAATTCACCTTCCTTTCTTTTCATAGTTGAGAGGAGGTTGCAGCCTCTCCCCAAGGCCTAGTCTCTTCCTCTGTGCCAAGAAGACAACCCTCATGGAAGTGAGTTAAAAACAATCTCATCATTCTACTTTCAGGCTTATCTTTTGAAGAGCAAAACCAGGGACATGCACCTTTATCAACAGCTGCTAACTCAGAACCCTGTCTCTCAGATGACTATATATTAATCTACTCCCTAAGGCTGCTGCTTAGGTTTATGTCCCATTGCGAGGAGAAGAGCTGATGACCACAGCAGCAGCACACAGAGGACTGACAAACCACATGGACCCTACTTCCTGTTGCAGTTTTATTGTTCTTATAATCATAATAATAAATGAAGCACTGCAACGTTGGGGTTCACTGTGATGCCTCGATTACTGCCTTCATTTCAGCCCAGCCCCTGCCATTCTTCTGGGAACATGCCTCTCTATCTTATTTTGTCAGATGGAACACA
>JAQQSO010000304.1:0-16535 GCA_028658305.1 Pachyuromys duprasi | reverse complement strand
GTGCAATGCTGCTGTCTGAAGATGTTGTGTATTCTGACTGCATTGCCAGCTCTTCCAGGTACATTAGCCTTCACAACATATTTACAATGAAGGCTGAGTGACTCTTTTTCATAAGAAACTCCAGTCTTTATTTTCCACATCAGTTGTTCTTTATGATTTGAACACGCCAAATAAATGTTTGATGTCCTTGGAGGGCATTTGAGTAAAGTCACAGACACCACTTACTGTCAAAATGGCCCTCAGGTATTCTGTGTGTGTGTACGCGCATGCGCTCGCGCAAGTACACTAACACATACCGAAACACATGATAACTTCTACATGTACCATATGGCATTGAAGAGGACTGATCAAGAAAGCGTTAAGTTCAAAAGGACAGCTTATGGTAAGTCATAAGTAATTCATCCCCCAGTGAGCATAGAGTTTTTTATAATTGTGTGAATCCTCATTGTTCCTGCCTTAAGGAAATCTATATGGTATATATGCTATTCCTGAAGAATATCAAGTGTGAGATCATGGAGGGTCAAGGGAAGACACTTTGTATTAACTGTGTTAAGAACAAACTTGCCATCCGGTTGATCTGCTAAGCCGCTGGGAACTTGGGCAAATGTTGGAACAAACTGGGATGTGTTAGTTCCCAACTGGTCACACTGATTGCTAGGTTTTGGCTCAAAATCATCCTCACATTTAAATGCTGTGGCTGCTTCTCTGATAGAATCTGAGGTTCTTAGCTATCTCTGTGCTCTCCTGCATCTTTGTGCCTGTGTGAAAAGTGTGCTCATCAGCAGGGGTATGGGGTTCACACTTTGCTATAGCATGATTCTGCCAGTGATTGATCAATCCCTCTGTCATTTGCTTTCTCCACTGTCCTGCCTGGAAGGGATTTCTACAGGCTTGCCTCTTGTTTGAGTTGTTCTATAGGGTATGGGAGTGGCTGGGAAAGATTTTAGAAATGGGAAGAATTAGCTAAATATTTCTTTCTTGTCTTCCCTGCCTATTCTCCAAACTCTCCCATTCTCGTGGCCAACCTCATAAATCCAGATCCAGTTTCTGACAAAGGCTTTGTTTTCCCCATGGCTCCAGTTCATGGAACAAGGCTCTTCTAATTCCACGCCTCTCTCTCTCCCTTTTCCCTCCCTCCCCATCCTCGGGCTTTGCTAACTTCTTTTCCCTTGATCCCGGTGATAGCTGTTTTGCACTGCTTCTAATCTCTGATCACTCCAGCATCATTATTCTTTTAATCGTTGCAGGTGGTCCCTTCATCAAACATCTATAATGAAAACAGCTAAGTATATTCTCTTTCCTGCCTGTGCCTTAAGAGGGATACCTTGCTTTCCATAGCATTCATGAAATGTGGAGGAAGATAGACATTTATATTTAATTGACAGGGCTTAAGTAGACACGCTGGAATGCCATTTCTCCCATCTCACTAGCACATCATTTAAAATTTTTATTTGTGATATACAGATCTCTAAGGTGGTGTGTAAAGTAGATGTGTGGTCCAGGTTCCTGCCTGCTTCCTAGTCTGTGAACTGTATACATAGAAGTTGGGTCTGCAGTTGCCCACCAAGAAGGCTCCTGTGTACTTTGATTCCATTTCTGCCTTCTGAAATGGCCAAGTGACTGATGGGTTTTTAAGCCAAGATTAAGTTAAGAGTGACAAAGTTCCTTTCAGCTGGGATAAATGCTATTGTAAAATAAATGTCAAAGGGTGTATATATCCTGATACATAATATAACACAATATTTGTATTTTTTCTTTTGCCCTTGGGGTATCAACCATTCTCCTCTGCTAATAGTCTCTAGGTGCCTCTATGCAATGGGATGGGAATATTTCTACATAGATACACTAAAGGAAACCTAACGTGTAGGGTTATGAATGGTGCTGTCAGTGCAGTGCTGATTTCCTGAAGAAACACAAGCCTATGAGCTCACTGAGGCTCAGGCACAGTATTACATTTAACGAGGTCTGGCTCTTCCCTCACAGAACCCACGGCTCTCAGCCATCTCTGTGTGCTCCCCTACCTTTGAAGCAGTGCCTAGAGATGCTGAGCATTTTACTAATATTATGTTTTCACAAAGAAAAAGAAGATAGAGATGAGCTGATACTGTGCTCTTTTATGAGCTGATTTTAGAAAAAAGAAGCACCTGTATAAAAACCCAATATTTGCCAGGCAGCCCACAATAAGTGAAGCGTTGTTTGGGCACAAGCCACACAGGTGCTGAAGGAATTGCCCGGAGTTCACGGAGGTGGCTGGGCAGAAGTACATTCTAGTTCCAGGCTAGCTTCTGCCCTAGAGGAAAAGGAAATTACCTTGTTGGTATTACAGTGACCACTAAAGAACTGCGATATTTGATTTTCTTTTTATTCTTCCCTTCCTTCCTTCCTTTCTCTTCTCTTCCCTTTTTTCATAGAAGTCTCTTATATAGACATGGTTCCTTAAATAACTGAAATATATTTAAAACATTGCTCTGCTCAGTGATCTAATGACATAGTCATGAACAACACCAAGACCAATTATATCTAAGCTGGCTTTGGAGAGATTGTTCCCCTCCATGACCCTGATGTATCTATGGGACAGGCTCTAGATTAGGTGCACATCACTTCCAGCTTTGGGAAGAGCTGGAACACTTTTCCTAAAGCTGTTCAAGCTGCCAGAGAGCCTGTGAGACTGAGGTTGGCCACATTTAACAGCGTCCTCACAGATGTCCTCATCCTAACTGCATACAGTGAGGCTGTCATCAGGCTAGTGCTCACTGTGAACTAGACCTGCTCTAGCACTATGCTAAGACTCAGTACCTATTGCATTAACTCCCTTTGGCTAGTATCTGTCGAAGAAAAATTCCAGTATTTTGCATTTTGCAATAACAGTTTCTCCTGAAGGCAGGTCTTATTGTATAAAAAAACAAAAACAACAAAAAACCAGTAGTTAATTGCATAGTATAAATATAGGGATTTAAAAAATATTTAGTCTTTTATTTTTGAGATTATAATTATATCATTTTCTCTTCCCTTTCCTCCCTCCAAATCCTTCCATGTACCCCTTCTTGCACACTTTCAAATTCTTGCTGCTTTTTTCATTAATTGGTGTTAATACACATGTATTTATATGTTTGTACATATATATTTCCAAATATAATTTGCTCTGTCTGTATAATGTTACTGGTATATATGCTTTGGGGGCTGACCATTTGGTTTCGGATAACCAATTGGTGTGCTCTTCCCTGAAAAAGACTATTCTCTCAACTTTCATCATTCCTTAGTCATTTGTGCACTTTTGTGTAGGTTTGAGGCCTCACGGGATTTTCTCTGTCCACTCTGTCATGTCTGTTGTTGCTATCCTTGTTCAGGTCATGTTAGTGAGTAGCTTATGACGTCCCTAGGAAGCACAGCCTTACAGCAAACTCCCTGATCCCTCTAGCACTTACAGCCTTCCCCCACTTCCACAGTGCTCCCAGGGCCTTAAGAGCAGGCCTGATTTGAATATGTATCCATTGGGCTCCACAACCCTCCATTTTGATTAGCTGGGGTTTTCTCTAAAGGCCTCATCTATTGTAAGAAGTTTCCTTGATGAGAGGTGAGTACTACACTTATTTGTAGGCTGTGTGGATTTTTTTTATAATCTCTTTTTTGATATTTGAGAAATTTACTCATGCATATAATGGTTTTCATCAAATCCGACTCCCATTCTCTTTCTTCCACTTCCTCCCCTATGCTTTCTACCGTCTTCCCAATCCAATTCCATGTGTTATCTTTAAACCAAATGAGTCTGCTCAGTACTGGCTGTATGTTCATGGGTGCAGGACTCACTGGCACATAGTGGCTTCTCAGAGGCTGCTTTCCTGAAGGAAATTGGCCCCTCCCCAGTATCCAATATTTTTAACAGCTTCTCAGGTGGAGTTTGGAAATCCTCTGCAGGACTTCTGTGGTAAGGTCAAAGTCTGGCATTTCCAGATACGCTCTGAGCTCCATCTACAATGACAGACTCCCTTTCTCTGTGGGGTTCTGTAAGAAGTGTCAGATAGTCCTCAGGGAAGATTACAGGCCCCACACTTTCCTGACAAGAAATCTGCTCAGCAATGGCTTAGCGATTCCTGGAGATACCCACCCTATGCCAATAAGATGTCTTGGTGTCTTGGCTTTCTCCCAGCGACCTTTAACTGTCCCTGGATATTCTCCCCTACATGTAGGATAATTAAGTACTGTGCTCTCCTTGTGATTGACCGTGCTACTGTGTGTAAATGAGGTGCTGAACCACTATGTGTAAACCAAGTAACCCTAGCACCTCCAGGTCAGGCAAATCAAACATATTCACCCTTGAAACCCGTCCTGTTGCCCAAGGTTTGTAAATGGCCGATTTCACAGAAAAAAATAATAAAGTGCTGTGGATACCATTGCTTTCTGCCATGACTGCCTGAGACTCCATTTATTCTGGGGAAGGGAGGGCTCTCCTCCTCCCTGGAAATTTTCCGCTGAACCCCGAGGGTTTGCTGGAGACTGCAAGACCAGCATGAGCCCAGTGTTGACCTGACCAGTGGTGTAGCACTCGCCTTCTGCCCACCCCGCCCTCTGGGCCTCACCAGACCTGACTTCCCACCCACTGGGCCTGGACAGGCCTGCATTCTGTCAGAGGCTCTCCCCTGCTGTTAATAAGGCAGCTTAGCAGAAGGGCTGTAACACAGGCCCCTGGAGCACCTGAGTTTCCATTGTCATCTGATGCTGAAGGTAACAGCTGGTGGAAAACTCATCTCTACCTCCCCTATGAGACTGGAGCCTTGCCTAGTGCAGCGACCTCAACCTAAAGAGTTCTAGCTGTTCCTAGAGAAACGGAACCTTTGATCTTGGGGGTCCCTCAGTTCTCTGTGTGGAAGCCCACAGCCGCTTTCCAGACTGCAGGCAGATGAAGAACAACAATCCCCCTTCATTTACGCTCACATCTTGACTCCGTCTTGGCCAGGTGTTACACTGTCACTTCACAGTGTGCAAAGGCAATGCTATCTGCATAAATCACTGTCTCATCAAAGGATTATGTTGTTTTTTAAACCATAGAAACCTGGTGTGCCTTTTGGAAGCAGAACTAATAAAAGTTTGGAGGTCCTGGTGGAGTCCTCTTCTGACATGTATTTTTGAGTTGTCTACACAGAGCCTTCAGTGATTTTCAGCTGTGTTGCAGGTTTTCCTACCCCATGCCTCCTCTTGCCAGGGCCTCTGACCACATAAACTGAGGTTTCCCTTTTCTATCCATGTATGTCTGAGGACACTGCCTTGCCTTTGATCTCACTTCTCTGATGCATCTTGAGAGACTTGCTCAGTTCTTGTCATGGCAGTGTGGGAACTCCCTAGCTCCTTACATGTTGATTGGCCCCATTCTGTACTCATTACAATTCCCATCAAGAAGGGCAATGAAAAAGTGATGGGCTGGCCTCATCCTGGCACCTTCCTGACTGTTCCTTCCCATGAGCCTCAAACAAAAATGAAATATTGTTACTTATTAAGAAGGAAAAGTTTCAGCAGTTGATGTGTGAAATGATGTACATACATTCATCCACCTTACTTCTCCCTGAGGAAAATGTTGGGTGTTCACAAGACTTTCAGTTTCCCAAAGATATCCATCAAAGTGTTTTGTTTATTTGTTTGTTTTGTTTCATTCTGTTTTCTGATTTTTCAAGACAGGGTTTCGCTGTGTAGTCTTGGCTATTCTGGACTCATTTTGTAGAGCAGGCTGGCCTCAGATTCACAGTGGTCCTCCTGCCTGTGTCTCCCTGAGTGCTGGGATTGCAGGCTTGTGCCACCATGCCTGGCCCGTCTGAGTAAATGCTCAACATTTATGTAGAAGTGGATATTCATCCAACTGTATGCATGTCCCAATGATTTCTTGCCCCAGCAGCTGTTCATGGACCATCACAACCCCATGCTCTCTTACGCCTGCTCAACACAATTCAAGTCGGAGAAGAAATTGATTTTTGATGAAGATTATGCTCTTCTAGGATTTCATTATTCTAACACAAACAGTCTATGGCTCCTAGTTTTTGAAACATTGCCATCCATTTTTAAGACCAACAGTGGTGAGAACTATGGGAAATTTGCATTTTAAAATGTTCTTTTCCTCCTTTTAAATTTGGTCTGTTTATTTCTTTGTCATTCCTCAAATTCTATCTCCCAAGTGCTTCCCTGTGGTTCTGAGGAAGGAACCAGGTTGTCGGTTTGAAGGGAATAGAACATTCATCACTTCCAATTACATCCCTCTGGGCATTTCCAGTAGCGAGCTTGTGTTTAAGTAAAACTCAGAAATTCAAAAGCCTGCCAGAAAAAATGCACTAAGCAGAATTGAAAAGTATCACATATGTAGTTTACTCCACAAATCACAGGTCATTGTTCAGGGCACTCTATATTTATTTCAGGTGATTTAAAAATATGTATTTCTCTACAATCATATAATATATATGGGTGTTATATTTAATAATATATAAATACTGTATATGTATGTAATTTATAATTATTGAGTTATTTTAATATATGGTGCTGAGAAACTGAGAGTGTAGCAATGAAGTCTAATTAGTAAGTTTTGGGGATTGATTGTTTAGACCACAACACACACACACACAAACACACACACACGTGTACACACACACACACACACACACACACACTATACCAAGATCTAACTAGTAAACAAAATTGCCTCATTAACATCTATTCCTCTTCCACTCATTTTTTTATATCAAACATCGTATGTTCTAATGCTCAGAAGGGAATCTAGAACAAAAAATTGAAGCATAAACCTTCTTCTGAGCTCTTGACCTTGAGATTCTGGTATACCTGTGCTGAAGCTGTTCGCTTGTTGAACATATAACTTCCCATTGGGTCTTCAGGCTTCAGGTACTCAGTAACATACTTGTAAGTTTGAGATTTCCCATCCCTCACAAATTTGTAACATCTTTAATAAATGAGTATGAGGAATGGGGACTATGTCAGATCTGAAGAGAAAAATGTGAGCTGCACAACTGAATTCTCAGAGCAAGCTGGCAGAGACTGTATTAGAGAGGCAGGATACAGGAGAACAGAGACCAATGTGAATCACACAGATTTTGGTTTTCTGGGAGGAGTTTATTTCTTAGTGAGCATGAGTCTGAAGACTCATCTCCCTTTATTCCAGAGTTTCTTCTAAGCCACTCCCCACTCCTCGTTTAGTGCTTTGATTTGGGATGAAGAGCTTGTTATCTGCATAGCACTTTTACCCTAGGAATTCAGTAAATACAGACAGATGTCAAAGATGGCAACGATGCAGAGAGAAATACAAGCTATTCCTGAGTTGGCCATCCTCAAAGGGAAATTCTACTTTTCTACACTATGAGCAATTTTACAAACATGATGTCTGAAAGCAAATAGTATGTACATTTTGTTCAGAATTCTGTGGATTGGCTATGGTTTGACTGGTTGGAGCTGGATTTAGCTGGCCTTGCTGGATACCAGACTTCAGTCGCAGCTTGGGGCTCTGGTCTGCTCTGCCTGCCTCATTGTAGGTACTAATCTGGAAGGGCAGTGACTGCCCAAGGTATAGTCTTTATATGCCAGCAAGAATGTCAAGCTTATATATTTTCAGAGACTACTAGCCAAACACTATCACATGACCAACTCAGCATTAGGAGGAAATTGTTGCCATGTCAGAGAGCCAGGGTACCTAAGGATTCAGGAGTTTTTCATCAAGCACCACAAGAAGCTGGTCTATCCAGCATAGACGTTTATACATTCATGTCAAGCTCAACACTATCTCCTCGGATTCAACAATGGAATCTTAGGAATTCCTTACTCAGTCATGCTCAAAATGTCTTCAAAAATAATTTTTAGGGTAGTGTTCTCCATAATCCTTTGATTACAGCATGCAATATTTTTCACCACAATCTTAGTCTATAAAAAAATCACTTCAATCTTTGTCTCAGTCAGCAAAGGGGTGTCTTCTCTTGTATATTCTGTATAAACCATGGAGTAGAAGTCTGACCAACTATACTAGACCTTTGAAAGCAAGTTTTCCAGCTATCAGCAAAAAACTTGGAGGGGACAAACATTGATGTAGCCATGATCTGTGTCAAGATTGAAACCTGACACTTAGGGCCAAAAAAAAAAAAAAAGACTTTGTGGGACAAGGTGGGGAGTTTGGATTTGGGTCATGGGAAGCTGGAAGGGACCTCCACCATGGTCCCTGTGTGGTAAACTTTAAGGTAAGAAGACAATGCTCTCAGGCCCTTGCACTATAGAACTTCATGGTTCAAACTGCAGAAAGCACAGTTTCACCTCCCAGTCGATTTCCATCTCTTTTCTACTCAGATATGATATTCTCAGTCTGCCCCTGATTACCCTTGTAGGAAAAATGTGCTTGAACCAAAGACGCACTTAAGGAAATCCCATTCCAGGAGAGTCTGTGGGATCCTTCAGCTCTTTCCTCGGGAGACTTCTCCAGGGATCCGAGAAACAGCTTGCACAGAATAGAATTTGTTTCATGAGCCATTTCTCTGGTCATTATTATAATTCCTTATGCAAAAGATGATTTTTAAAATACCCTTAGAAATAGATACTAGAGTGCAGAAGTTTTAAAAGTTGATGAAGCTTGCCAAAATTATAACCTTGTGTCCCATAAAAAATATGTTCTTCCTTCGTATCCCTTTTGCAGAGCAGAAGAAAGGCAACTTGAAAGGAAGACGTCATGTTTCACCACTTTTTAAATAGATGAAAGTGAGGACAACCCATGTCTGAGGCAGAATATTATAGGAGTTAGAGCATAACATTTGCTTCTGACACATGATGTCAAGTGAAATGAAATAATGGGTCAGAGGAGATAAAGATGATAAAAGTACAAAATATCCCATCTCCCTCTTTATATCATAACTAATTTTAGGCTCCTGCTGGAAAAATCAGCACTGAGTTTAATAAGGTCCCAGGTGGTGAGGACCACAGAGAGGCAGGCACTGACGAGTTGCAGGCGTTCCTCTGAGAGCCAGAGGCCGCCAGAGCAGCGAAGGGAACTCAGTCCACCAGAATGGCCAACTTTGCTAACTTTCTCAGGTATGGGAGAGGGAACTACCCAAGGAAGCCTTACGGGTAGACCGGTCTCTGTTACTTGAGGAAAAAGGCAACATGTGGCCTCTGGCTCCACGGAGTGAGACCGCTGCTGCAACATCCTGACAGACAAGCCCCAAACTGGACTTCCTCTATTTGGAATTTGATAAGCTGAACTGTGAATTCTTTACTATAAATAGGAAGGATCACATACATCTTCAAGAAAATTTTGAGTTTATGCTGTTTCATGAGCTCATTGGAGTTAAAGCACAATATACAGGGCTTGTGTTATCTTATTTCACATGAAATTTGTCAGAATAACGAAATGAACAAATGAATAAAATTTGCTAGTTTTGCTCTTATGCCCATGACAGTGTAATCAAGCAGCTCTAGGAGGCAGTGAAGCATGCCCACTATCCCTCCTAACAGATAAAGAACAGGCCTGCTCTGCACAGAACAGCGTGAGCCCTGCCTGCCAGAAAGAGGGCAGTCTTTCTGGTTTACTGGACAGTCTGAAGTCAAGCCAGTTTTCAGGAGACTGAGGCAAGAGACTATGTGTACAGCATCATGAGTGTCTGCCAACTCTTAACATACTTTATTATGTCCACACACTTAGATTTTTACAATCTCTGACTTGTCCTTTTAAACAATAGCTAAAGCCATGTTGTAACACCTCACTTTTGCCTCTGTGGCAGCCTTCTGCACTCCCAGGGAAAACCAATGTCACCTTCTTTAGCATCCTACTGCTGTGCTCTCTGCAGTCAGAGGGGCTGGTATCACTCTTATTACTTCACCTGTTTTATCTTTTGTGAAACTCAGCCTTAGCCAGAATTGTCTGAGTGGCCGCTCTAGCAATTGCTTAACGGTGAGGCTCCTTCAGCTCATTTTTCTCAAGTAATTTGATTTCATCTGCTGTCAGAATTGCTTCTGTGGGTTGGGGAAGGCCTGGGGAGGGATTAAGAAAAGCAGCTCAAACACAAAGAATGTAATGTATTGCCCTTTCTGTCCACATGCTTATCACACCCTTCATCATGCCCCTCCCTGTCCCCCTTCCCACCCAGGAAAAGTAGGGAAGTGTGGATATAGGGATTAGTAAAAAAGGAAAAGAGAAAGTCACTGTTTTATCTACTTTCATTTTAGCCCAAACTAAAAAATATATTTTTATGAATTTGTATATTTCATGTCATTGTATCCACCATGAATGCTTTCACTAAAATAGAAAAAAACCTGATTATTTGTTTAAAAATTATTATTAAACTCTTATGTGAAATACAGTTTTTCACCCATAGCCAGTGGTGTTCAGTTCCATCTACCCAGGGATTCAGGCTTCCCTCTCATTTCCACTGATGCAATGAGTCCTATATTCAACACTTAATATTTTGGAGTTTGTGTGTGGCAAATAATAAACAAATAAATAAATAAATATCGCCATGATTTACCCACCCAGGATTTGGCAGAGAGAGAGAGAGAGAGAGAGAGAGAGCGAGCACGAACATTCAGATTCTATGTAAATTTATAGTTAAACTTTCAGAAGGGAATTTGATTTTGGCTGAGTACTTCTTATGGAAAAGTATGATAGATAAGTCATGGATTTTAAAAATCTAAGTGTATGGTTAGTAGAAGAACTACTTTTTATATTGTCATATGTGCACAAAATTGATACTATTTTATCATGCCTTGGACCAGAGGCTACCCTACTAGGTGTTAATAGGATGGTCTGAAAACCCTTAACTGAATTGCTCAGGTTTGTGAACCCACCATCATCTTGGTAGATGAATTGCCTTCTTACAATGACAAGAAAGACATCTGTACTTTAAGCCATGAGAGATTTGATTCAAGAGGGACAGTGTGGTGTTGTGTGCTTAATTGTCTCCTAGCATGGCTTGATTACACTCTTATGAACACAATAGCAGACTGTGAAATTTTATTTATTGACTGATTTATTTTTGACTTATTATATATCTTTGGTTTATTTCTATTCTTGTGAATTCTATACCTAGGTTTAGTAAAGGGTTTTGGGGAAGTGCTGGAAAGGGAGGCTCAGGGCAGACTGGTTTATGGCATTAACAGGCTCAAGAGCAGCTTAATTAGACTTTGTATTATGCTAAGTTTGATTTTCATATTTATGTTTTATGAAAAGGCATATTTGAAATATTGATGTAAGATATTACCATATTCCTTTCTGCAATATGGTAAGTAGAAAAGAAAGGCAGACTGTCCTTTTCAAAGTTAATCTGTTGTTTTTAACTCCAGAAGTGACAAGCTGGCACAGTAAGTCCTGCTAAAGGAACATGCCAGAGGTTTAATGGAACATGTTTAAATTTTATGTCAACAGACAAAGTCAATTTCTATTTTAGAACCTGATGAAAAAGGCAACACTATCAGGCAGTGGTCAATATTAGCAAACAAAATTAATTTGGTTAATATATTTTTCTACAGAAAGGCTAAAACCATATTTACTATATTTGTGTTGAAAATACCTTAAGTTTTCAACAATACTGACAAATAGCACAGAAATGTCCATGAGTTGTCCTTACTATATCATCCTACAGTGAACTTTGGTGCAGGCAACATCAGGTTAGCACTAGAGTCTGAAGGAAAATGTCCATTTCATGTGACATGTGCCATGCTGTGGATGGAAGTCCTGCAAACGCAACTGACTGCTTCGCCTCTCTCTCTTTCGTCTCAGGTGTTATTGAGTGAACATCCTGCCTGCTTTGTATTGAGAAAGGCAGATTGCCTTAGCCTCAAGTTACAGAAAGCTGGATGGCCTAAAATCCTTTTTTACAGCTTTTTGAGGAAGGGTCTGCTATGTAGCTTAAGCTGAATAAATTAAAAAAAAAAGTGCTGCACTTGAATCTGAGCCTCAGGACCTCAGACTCCCAAGCGTCAGAACTATATGCAGTTACCACCATGCCTGATCGTTAATTTGTCATTTTAAACATTCATATGTTTCTGGTGGGAGTGTAAACTGTCAGCTGTCTTGAAAATCTCCTCACCAAGACTGAGGAAAGTCAAGCTGACAAGAAGAGCAGCCTCACTTCACAGGAGCAAGCAATGGTGTGCACCAAAACCTGCAGCGTTTGTCATTGCCCCAACTGGATCAGCCCAGATGTCCACCCACATTGTATTGGACTGTGCTGTGTCCATATGATGAAATGGAAAATGACAATGAAATAGAGCAAGCTATTATTATATGCAAAAGCTGATAGAAGTCACAGGGGTCATGAGGGATAAAATATAGACTTGACACTCATATATCTCAATTTACGCTGACAGAAGTCAGGATAGCTGTTATTTCATAACTCAGGTATGGACTCAGAAAAGGCAACTTTGTAGACTATTGTAAATGCTTTTTTCTCTTGAGTTGGGAAATATTGTGTGTGCATGTATATATATATATATATATATATATATATATATATATATATATTACATATATAAGTAAACAAATGAGTAAAAAATGCAGTGAGCATTTTAAACACATAATTAAAAATAAACGTAAACATAAAAATCCCCTACATATTGTATAACTCAGCTCCAGCGCTTAGAACACACATTAGCTTTAATAATAATGCAACCTTCTGAGAAGAGAGCTCAACTTTAGAATGGCTGCTGAAGCCCAGACTCTTGCACACCTGAGCACACACACTCATAACTCCCCGCTTGACTGGCCCTAAATTATTACTGTCTTGTTCAGCCTCAGTGACCCTCCTCCTTGGAAGAGATTTTCTATGCCATCTTGTTCAGTTGCTCTGAACAAGGCTGAAGCTTGGTTGCAGCGTCCTGTTTGGGTAGCCATATTCTGAGTCTTTGAGCAAAAGCACCCTGGTGAGAATATACTCTAACCTCAGAAGGCAAATCTTGCTGTCCCAGGCTGAAATCGATGCGTGTATATCTGTAACCCTTAGGCCTCGCAGTGAGGAGGACAAAGAATTGCCCTATTGCTACCTACCACGCACAGTGCGATTTTCTTGTATGTACATGCCCAAGAAGAGCAGACACATTTTCAAAATTGTTCTTGATACTTTTTATTTGTCAACCAGAAGCCATGTTTTATTTTTCTTTCTTAAACATTTTATTTATTTATTTATTTATTTATTATAGTTTATTCACTTTGTATCCAAGCTGTAGCCCCCTCCCTCATCCCAATCTCACCCACCCTCCCTCTTTTTTTCCCATGCCCCTCCCCCCGTCCACTGATAGGGGAGGTCCTCCTCCAGTTTGCGTCTGTATTAACAATCAGTGTTATTATTCTGTATGAAAACAGATGTATAGATACAATTACTTTGAGTACCATCATCTCAGCATCCCCTGTCCTCTGGTACTCGAAACCCAAACACCCTGTGCTCACAAGAGTCAAACTTTTTTGTCAAATATACCAAGATCACAAGTCTGCAATCCTTCTATTCATTCAGCATCTATTTCGTGAACATCTCATGTGCACCACTAATGTGTCAGGTATCCAATGAAAGAAAAAGCAGATGCATTACCTGCCTTCTCAGTGAGAATTATAAATCCTATATTTACAGAAACAAATGGAAAATTACATAAGCTGACCCTATAATGGAAAGACAAGCGGTGCTATGGAAACTGTTAAATAAGGGGCTGTGGTGATATGACTTAGAATGGCCTCTAGGGGCTCATATATTTGAATGCTTAGTCACCAGGAGATGGAATCCTTTGAAAGGAAAGGATTAGAAAGATGAGTAAGTGTAGGCTTATTGGAGGAAGTGTGTCACTGGGGGTGGGCTTTGAGGTTTTTAAAAGTCGCGTTCCAGGTCCAGTTCTCATCTCTCTGCCTACGAAGCAGGTTGTAGCTCTCTGCCACTGTTCCAGCCCTTACCTGCATGTCACCATGCTCCCCACCATGGTGATAATAGAATAAAAATCTATGAAACTCTAAGCCAGCCCCCAGGTTAACACTTCCTTTCCTAAGAGTTGCCTTAGTCATGGTGCCTCTTCACAGCAATAGGATAGTGACTAAGCCAGAAGTTGTTGCCATGGACTAAGGTATTGCTGTGACAGGCAAGACCATTTGTTGCATGATTGTTGGACGAATAGGAAAGATTTTGGGATTTTGGACTACAAAAGCAGTTGCTCACTTTAAGCAGGGCTTAACGGGTTACCCTAGTAGGATTACAGAAGAGTGATGTGAACTGTGGTGGGCTAGCTCAAAGGAGAACCAGGAAGTGTAATGGAGCTAAGTCCAATGCCCAAGGAAGTAAAACAGTTAAACAAAAGTTTGATCCTACATGAAATAAATGAAGGGGCAACTTCTGAGCAAGACCCCACCTAATTAGCCTCCAATTTGTGAGAAGGAATTAAATGAAAGCATAAGCATTGAAGGAAACCATTAATAAGAGAAAGCTGGTACAAATGTATTTGAACAAGTGCGCCAAGTCCCAGCCCCAGTAAAAGCAGAAAGAGAAAAGCTTAGGGCCAGGCATGATGGTGTACACCATTAATCTCAGCATGCAGAAGGCAGAGGCGGGTAGATTCCTGAGTTCAAGTCCAGCCTGGTCTACAGAACAAGTCCCAGCTTAGCTCAAGCAGTGAAGGAAACCAATGAAAACAGAAAGCTGATGAAGATGTAATTGAACTAGCATGCCATGTTCCAGCCCCAGCAATTAGCAGAACTTGGCAGCTCTGGCCATATGGTTCTGGCCAGTCAAGGACACAAGAAAGAGTTTTCAAGTCTCCCTATTTGGCTAAAGAAAGCCAGTGACGCCAGGTATGAGTCAGGGTGTTCCACATGGAGGCTCAAAGAGGCCATTGCACAAAACTGTGACGATGAATCCTGGATTGTGTTGGAGACCCCAAGATGTTGGACATGCCAGGGTCGTGGGATACCTGCCAAGGAAAGCTGCAGAATGGATGTGGAACCAGTCTAAGAGAGAGAAGAAAGTTGCAGTCAACAAAGCTGGAAAAAGTTGGAGATCTGAGAATCCCTTTGATGTCAGACATGAAGAGGCAGAATTTGGGGTTTGACTTACTGGGTTTTCTTCTTGCTTTGGTCCAGTATTTCCTCCCTATACTCCTTTTTTTCTCTTTGAAATGATATTGTATATTATGTGGCATTCTCTATTGGAAGTATGTGGTCTGCTTTACTATTTTTAGTTTATAAGGGGTTAAAGTTCAGATTGCCACAAATCTCAGAAGAGACTTTGAATTTTAGACTATGGGGGCCATTGAGGTGGGACTAGATACATTTTTCAAATTTACTTATTTTTTTATTAATTACAGTTTATTCAATTTGTATCCCAGCTGTAGCACTTTCCTCATCCCCTCCCAATCTTGCTCTCCCTTCCTCTTCTCCTCCCATGCTCCTCCCCCAGTACACTGATAGGGAGGTCCTCTTCTTCTATCTGATACTAGCCTGTCAGGTCTCATCAGGACTGGCTGCGTTGTCTTCCTCTGTGAAGGGGAGATAGACCTGGAGTGGACAGGAGCTCTACAAGGAGAGCAACAGAACCAAAAAATCTGAGCACAGGGGTCTTTTCTGAGACTGATACTCCAACCAAGGACCATGCATGTAAATAACCTAGAACCTCTGCACAGATGTAGCCCATGGCAGCTCAGTGTCCAAGTGGGAACAGGGACTGTCTCTGACTAGATGCATTTTTACATTGTGATGTGGCTACAAGGCTTTGGTGGCCAAGGGGTGGAATCCGGTAATTTGAAAAAGAATGACCCCCATAGCCTCATATATTTGATTTCTTAATCATCAGGATATGGAACTTGAATTAGAAAAGATTAGTAGGTGTAGCTTTATTGGAGGACGTGTTCAACTGTAGGCTTTGAGGTTTTAAAAGTCTGTGCCAGGCCAGAGTCTCTCTGCCGGCTGCCGGTAGATCAGGAGGTAGCTCTCAGCTACTTCTCCAGCACCGAACCTGCCTGCGGGTCCGCTGCCATTCTTCCTACCATAATGATAATGAACTCAGCTCTGAAACTGTATGTAAGTCCCCAATTAAATGTTTTCTTTTGTAAGAGTTGCCTTGGTCATGGTGTCTTTTCACAGCAATACAGCAATTACTAAGACACGTGCTAACTGAGCAAAAGACAGATAAAACTGTATGTAAGCCCATAAAGGGAAGAAAAAAAAAAGAAAGAAAGAAAAATGTCATTTCAGAAAGAGGAAATCCCCCTGTGAATGGCATAGAGAGTGCTGGAGATATAGAGAGTAAAAGTGTTTACCAACCCATAAATAGGGAAAGAATGTATTTAAATACACTGCAGGGAGACAACAGATAAAGTCTCAGGGAGGAAACATGTTGTTAGGGGTTAGGTATCTTTTATATCAGTTGTAAAGAAAGTTGATTGGTCTTATCTAGTGAATCATGGGTTCATATTAATAGATAGTGGGCATCTCACTGTCTTGCTGAATAGAAAATTTGACAATTTAATCTATTCTTCTTGAAACTGGCCATTTGAGTAGGTGCCATGGGTAACTTGGAGTCAGACATAGATGTCTGTGTGGGTGC
>JAQQSO010000303.1:0-16645 GCA_028658305.1 Pachyuromys duprasi | reverse complement strand
TCATTGGGAAATTATCTGTATCCTATACTTTCTTTGGTGTAGTTGTTTCCGTTGGACTGAAGTTTTCCTTCTAGTACCTTCTGAAGGGCTGGGTTGCTGTGTAGGTATTGCATGAATTTTGTTTTGTCATGGAAAATTTTGTTTTCTCCATCTATGTTGATTGAAAGCTTCGCTGGGTATAGTAGTTTTGGTTGGCATCCGTGTTCCCTTAAAGACTGCATGACTTCTGCCCAGGCCCTTCTGGCTTTCATAGTTTCTGATGAGAAGTCTGGTGTGATTCTGATCGGTCTAACTTCATATGTTACTTGGCCCTTTTCCCTTGCTGCCTTTAATATTTTTTCTTTTGTAGGTTTAGTGTTTTGACTATGATGTGAGGTATGAGGTATTTCTTTTTCTGGTCTAGTCTATTTGATATTCTGTAGGTTTCTTGTATGTTGATGGACATTTCTTTTTTTAAGTTGGGAAATTTTTCTTCTATGATTTTCTTAAAAATATTTTCCGGTCCTTGGAGCCTGGAGTCTTCTTTTTCATCTATTCCAATTATTCTTAAGTTTTGTCTTTTGATGGCATCCTTAATTTCTTGGATGTTCCGTGCTTGGGACTTTTCTGATTTTCTTTTTTCCTTGAGTGAGGAGTCCATTACAGCCAGCATATCCTTAGCTCCCGAGATTCTCTCTTGCATCTCTTGTATTCTATTGTTGATGCTTACCTTTGTGGTTCCTGATATTTTCTCTAAGTTCTCCAGTTCCATGTTCTTCTCCCTTTGTGTCTTCTTTATTGTTTCTAATTCTGTTTTCATGCTTTGTACCATTTCCTTCAACTGATTGACTGTGTCTCCTATATTGGTTGTTTCCTTCTGTTTATCTTATTTGTTCCTCTATGTGGGCAGTTAAATTCTTCTCTATTTCTCTGAGGGCCTTGTTCATTTCCTCTTTTTGTTCCTCCAATATCTGCATAATCAAAGCTTTAAGATAATTTTCCTGTGTCTCCACTGAATTAAAAACTCCACTGCTTTTGGGTGTTTCCGGTGGGGCCATGGTGTCCTGATTTTTGTTGGGTGAGTTCTTTCGCCAATTTCTGGGCATTTGTTTATATATAATCAGGGAGTTGTTTGTGCTTTAAGGTTGTACTTCAGTCTGAATCTGTCAATCTCTTGTGTCAGGAGTATTCTTCAAAAAGATCAGGGATTTCCGGTGGTTTGTGGTGTGTGTTGTGTCTCAGTTGAACTCTGTTGTGGGCTCTGTGTGCCCAGCTTTGTGCTCTGTGCTAGAAGCTGTGAGCACTGCAGGCTTGTCACCCTTCTGGTCTGGAAGCCACGCTTCTCACTCTGTGCTAGATGCTTAGTGTCCCGTTTTGAGATGTCAGCTGGGGGTTCTGCACTCTTCTCTGGGCTTGCTGCTAAGGGCTCTCCCCTGGACTGGAGACTTGGCACCCCCTTCTGGGCCAGGGGCTGTGTACCACGGTCTGAGATGATATTTGGGGCACACACAGTGGGTCTTGATTGGTTGCAGGCATTGCCGAGCAGTGTGCATCCGCTGTATGCAGGCCTGTCTTTAATGGTGCCTAAGGCCTTCTCAGACCGGCCCGTGGACACACACATGGACTGAGGTGGTTGCTGGCAGACCGGCAGGAGGGCCGGTTAAAACTGTCTCCTAGGCCCTCTCAGTCAGAGGTGTTTCTGGCAGACGTGATTGGTGTGCACCTGCTGAATGCCTGCTGGTTGAAGCAGAACCCTGGTCCTTCCCAGACTGGCCTGTGGACACACACACACACACACACAAACACACACTGACTGAGGTGGTCGCTGGGCGGGTCTGAGCAGTGTGCACCCTGCAGTGTGCAGGCCAGTCAAAACGGCCTCCTAGGCCCTCTCAACACACCCACACCCACACACCCCCACACACAAATACACACACACACACACACACATATGGACTGAGCTGGTTTCTGGCAGACGCGATTGGTATGGGCCTGCTGTATGCCTGCTGACTCTGACTGGCCCGTGGACTCCCACACGGACTGAGGTGGTTATTGGCGGACCCACAGTGTGCAGGTCAGTCAAAACAGTATCGGTTCCTCCTCCGTCTGGCCCAGGGGCTGTGAGACCCAGTCTGGTATTGGGGCTTCGGGCGCCCAGCACGGCTGTTCATTCAGATCAGAGCTGTGCGCCACTGGTCATCCGGAGATTTTTCCGGGGAATAGCTGGGTGCCCACTATTTTCCCACTTGATTTCTTCACCGTAGGAGTTCCGCTCACCTGGCAATCACAAATGCTGGTGTTTTAAGTCCCAGAGTTCAGTCTCCTGGTTGCTGCGTTGTTTCTGCTGTCCTACTCCTCAGACATGGTGTCCTCTCCTGGCAGCCATCTTGGATCTCTCGAGCAAGAATTCTTAAGAGCAAGACACAATAAAACTCTTACTCATGGGAGTTCAAACCTGAGTTACTTTGGCAAGCAGTTTGGCAATTTCATATAAAAACAAATATACATTTAACAAACGATAAAGCAATTATTATTTGGTATTAACCCAAAGGAATTTTTAAAACCTCTGTTCATACAAAAATGTACCTACAGCAGTTTTGGTTTTTGAGATTATAAAGTAATTGCAATATTTCTCATTCTCCTTACTACCTCCAAAATCTCCCATATATCCTGCCACACTCCACAAATTTATAGACCTTTTTTCATTAATGACTGTTGCATGCATGCATGCATACACATGTACACACACACATATTCAATGTAACTTTCTCAGCCTATATAATGTAGTTTGCTCCTCTGTTTTCAAAGCTGACCATTTGGTACTGGGCAAACAATTTGTGTACTTGTACCTGCAGGTGTGTTGGGGGGTCACTTTTATAGCTCTCAGCTATCCTCAAATAGCTGTTGAATTTGTGTAGGCTTGAGGCCTTCTGAGATTTTTCTCTGTATATTTTGACATGTCTATTGGTGTCATCCTTGTTCAGATCATATTTGGCAAGCCATGTTGGTTAGACTCTATGGGTATAATTTCTGGTTAACTAGGAAATACAATCTTACAGCAAATTACCTGCTCTGTTTACAATTTTTCCACCACTACCTCCACAATCTTCTTTGAGCCTTAAGTGGGAGAGTGTTTTTTAGATATATCCACCTATAGCAGTTTTATTCCTAACTGTGCAAGATGTAACTAAAATGTCCTTCAATATTTGAGTGGATGAACCAATTGTAACATATCTACATAATGAGATAGTATACTATACTGAAAAGAAATAAGCCATCAGGCCATAAGATGATATAAATGAGAGTTAAGGTCTTATTAGTAGTTTAAATAAGACCAGCTGTACATACACTACGTGAGCCAATTTTGTCTTGTTGAAAATGACAAAATAGGAAGAAAACAGAAAGATCAAATGTTACAGGACTCATGGAACAATACAAAAGAAGAGCAGGGAAAATGTCCAGGGACATGAATGTAACCTGTATGGTATCACTGTAGATATACCTGACTGGACAATAGTCCATTAATATAGAGGGCACAACCTTCAGACTGACCATGAGGTAGCATACAGGTTTTGCATGAAGATGTATTAATATCTCAGTATCACCTGTACCAAACATGTAATTGGGGCAGCAAATATTAGAAATGGAGGAGGTTCTGTATATATAGTGGCAGTGGTGACCATAGCCAAAATGACAAATAAAATGTATATATTTACACTTCTTGCTCTCTTAGGACCTCTGTAAGCACCAACAACATAGAACTATTTGTCTGTTTTGTTTACTGTTTTTTTAACTTATTTATTTTTATATCAATCACAGGTTAGATACTTTGCATCCCAGGCATAGCCCCTTCTCTCATCCCCTCCCACCCTTCCCATCCCTCCCTCATCTCCTCCCCGCCCCCTCCGAGTCCACCAACAGGGGAGGACCTCCTCCCCTTCCATCCAACCCCAGCTCATCTTGTCTCCTCAGGGCTGGCTGCAATGTCCTCCCCTGGGATCTAGCCAGGCTGTTACTCCCTGGCATGTATGGGGGAGGGTCAAAGAGTCAGCCATCAAGTTCATGACTGAAACAGTCCCTGTTTCCCTTACTAGGGTCTTCAGTTCGACACCGAGCTATCTTGGGCCACATCTGAGCGGGAGTTCTAGGCCGTATCGATATATGGTCCTTGGTTGGAGAAACTGTCTCGTATAAGACCCTTGTGCCCTGCTCAGTTTGGTCTTTGTGGAGCTCTTGTTCTCCCCAAGTCTTACTAACTTCCCCTATTTTTATTATTACTTCCCGCCCTCTGCCAAAGGCTTGATTGTGATTCTTAATATCTGCTTTGTTTACTGTTAAACTCTCAGTGTCACAAGCAGAACGTCACAGAAAGCTCTCAGGTCTTCGTATTGAGTCCATGTGAAAATGCTTTGTATTTTGTGTTTCTATAGTATTAATCATTTATAGTTACATAAATTTATTATAAAGTTTATTCTAATTACTACTAAATTTCCTGGTATGATTCTTTTCAGTGGAACAGATGACATTGCTTTTGTTGATGTTCAAACGCTTTCTGTGATGAACAGTGAATCCCCACAGTAGAAATGTGTGCAAATGCATGCTTGTGGTATCTCATGAACCTACAGAAGTCTTTAAAAACAAATAATGCAGTTTTAAGGAGGATTTGTATATCTTCTCAAATGTGGGGAGCAATTTTATCTTCAGTCTCTCTTTTCCTATCTACTTTCCTTGTAAGAAAAATTGTAAGCAATAATGGCAGACAGTATTTATTGTTTTGTTTGGAACTATTTTGAAAAATTTGTTCAGGGGCACACATTGCATTTCCAAACACATTTCTCTTGGAAGAAGAAACTGTAAATAGGCAGCACCACCAAATTGCTCTGTCAACTCTTTGTATAACTATAAAGAAAAAATAATGCTATTTTTATTGTTATTCTTTTTGTAGATCTGATATGATGGATACTAGGTAAATATGTTATTACTAAAAGCCAAGCACAGTTGACTGTTTGAAATATCCCTATTCTTTGCCAGGGTTTGGGATTCCAGTGTAGATTATTATACTGATTTTGTGGCTAATAATCCTTGCAATATATTTTTTCTTTCCACTATTCTCCTTGGTCTTGTGTCTCTTTTATTCTAATACAAATCACTGTCATGCTTTGGAATCGCTGCCTCCAAAATGTAGATCTTTGTAAGCCTCTGATGGCCTGTTTGCATAAACATTCATGCTGTCTAAGAATAATAGCATTTGCTCATTAATACATGGTATGAATAAGAAATGAAAAAAAACATACAGAGACTAGGACTCAATTTCTGATAGCAGAAGGCTTACTACAACGATCTGAAAATTTCAGTGAAACTCAGAAAATATGGACCTTGTACAGAAAATTGAAAAATTAGTCATTTTTAAACAAACAACAAAGTCAGGTATTGTAACCACAATTTAAAGCTAGCATGCCATTAGATGTCTTTGGTCTTTGTTAGAATACTATGCTGGTCTTTATTTTTTAATTTTTATTATTTTTATTTATTTTTTTATCTAGAACTCCTCTTGTTTTTCACAAGAGCCCTTTCCGGGGTGAGGAGCTCTGAATTATCTCCACCTCTCTTCTTTCAGTGCAATGACCTTTCTCCAGGCCCTCAGTCTTACATTCTAAACTCTCCAAAATGTTCTTTCTTTTGTTGTTGTAGGAAAAAGTTCCAAGTGTGCATTTTCCCATACCCCTATGCATTGTTCTTGTGTGTACATTGAAATTTTTAATTACAATATACAAATATGAGTGTTTTGCTTGCAAGTATGTCTGTGCACCTAGTGTGCAAAGCTTGTGGAAGCTAAAACGTGTCATGAGACTCTCTGTGACTGTAGCTATAGACAGCTGCTCAGGGAACTGAATCATGAGTAGGCAGTGTTCTTAACTATGGAAACATCTTCTGAACCTGTGTGTCTCTGTCTGTGTCCCTGTTTGTGTGTTTGAGTGTGTGTTTGTTTGTGCTTGTGTTTTAAAAATGTTTGGTGAAGGCTATAACACAATAAAAGCAATTTGGAAATGATGGATATTATTGTTATCTATGAATATATTATAATATAAATTTGTGTGAAGAGGTGAAAATCGATAAAAAAATCTTCTAAAAATTGAAACAAGTATGGAAGGGTACCAGTGAGCACACCTTAGGTAGCTCTAAAATTCCTAAGGAGAATTTCTGAGGCTAATGGAAAGGGCTTGTGTGGAGAATTCTTGGAATGTTTTTTTCAAATTGTTTTTTTAATTTTTAAAATAATAGTTACAGTTTGTTAGCTTTGTATCCCAGCTGTATCCCGTTCCCTCATTCCCTCCCAATCCCACTGTCCCTCTCTCATCTCTTCCTGCCCCTTTCCAAGTCCACTGATAGGGCAGGACCTCCTCCCCTTTCATCTGACCTTGTTTTATCAGGTATCTTCAAGACTGGCTGCAAAATCCTCCTCTGTGGCAGGGCTGCTCCTCCCTTGGGGGGAGATCAAAGAGCCCACCACTGAGTACATGTCAGAAATAGTCCCTGTTCCCCTTACTAGGGTAACCACTTGGATACTGAGCTACCATGGGTTACATACGAACAGAGGTTCTAGGTTATATCCATACATGGTTGTTAGCTGGAGAAACATTCTTATAAAATACCCCTGTGCCCAGATATATTTGGTCCTTGTGGAGCTCCTGTCCTCTCCAGGTCATATTTTGGCGCTTTCTCAATTAGGAATAGTGCTTCCTCAAGACCCAGCTATCCCACTCCTAGGCATATATCCAAAAGATGCTCAAATACACAACAAGGACATTTGCTTAACAATGTTTGTAACACCTTTATATGTAGTAGCTAGAACCTGGAAACAACACAGATGTCCCTCATTTGAGGAATGGATACAAAAATTGTGGTACTTTTACACAACGGAATACTTCTCAGCAATTAAAAACAAAGAAATCATGAAATTTGCAGGCAAATGGTGGGATCTAGAAAAGATCATCCTGAATGAGGTATTCCAGGAGCAGAAAGACACACACAGTATGTACTCGCTTATAACTGGATACTAGACCTATAAGATAGGATAAACATGGTGAAATCTATACACCTAAAGAAGATAAACAAGAAAGAGGCCCCTGGGTAAGATGATCAATCCTCATTTAGAAAGACAGATGGGATGGATATTGGATGTAGGAGAAAACAAGCAACAGGACAGAAGCCTACCATAGAGGGCCTCTGAAAGACTCTGCCTAGCAGTGTATCAAAGCAGATACTAAGACTCATAACCAAACCTTCGGCAGAGTGCAGGGAATCATAAAAAAGAAGGAGTTCTTGGAATGTTGATGAAGAACTTGACTAAAGGATATGGTGAAGCCAGGGCTGGTGGCACATGCCTTTAGCTCCAGCACTTGACACACCATTGTAATATATTATGTAACTCTTTTCCACTCAGAATTCTTGGTATGTAGGTGGTTATTAGCATGGTGACCTCAGGGCTATCTGTAGAGCCAGACCACATCTTCACCTGCCCCCTACCCTTACAAATGGTACAACAGGTGGTTAGTAGCCTAGTGATCTTCACACTATCTGTATAACTGAGAGCACATCGTTTCCTCCCCTAGGCACTGAGGATAAGCCATGGAGTCTATGTATAGGACTCATCTTTTAAAAAAGAAGAGATACGCATTTTGAAACTTTTTTGATATTATTAGGCAATAAGCTTTATTGTGAGCAGGGGCTTGTAATACACCAGCAAACTTTTTCTAAATTGTACTGTACTTCAATATGCATGAAAAAAGTTTTCTAGTGTCAGACTCTAGAAGCTTGTCACAGTACCAGCTACTGAGTTGCGTTGAACTGGACTTCCTTCTTGCCTCTGATGGTTATGGTATTTGCAAAGAGTCTCACAGGTTCATCTAGAGTACGGGAATCTTGGGTGTCTGTGGGAATGTCTTAGGAATATGTTGTCTCATAACTCTGAGTGATGTTGTCAAAGTAGTTCAGCACCATAGATTCTAAGTAGTCTGTACTCTAAACTTAACAAGATGTATTTCTCAGTTTTAGTAATGTTTGAAAACTATTTCTCAGAGTCAATCAAGTCATTCTCAGTTCAAATATTTATTACAACATGGGAGATATTTGCATCTTTTGGGTCTTAAACTTTCTGCATTCACTGCCATTCCTGATTGACCATAATTTAGAAAAAGAACTTTTCTTTCTGTTTTGATATTCCAGTGATTGGAATCAAACTCAGGGTCTCACTCAAAGCAGGCAAATACTCTACCAAAAAAATGCATAGCTGTTCCCTAACTTTATGCTAGTTTTCTTGAAAGCCATGTTTTCCCAAAAGACATTGCCTTTGTAAATGTTTGGCAGCCGGTGCCAATTCACATTGATTATGTGTTTGTTTGTTTGTCCTTTATGTTTTTCCTTTTTGGTTTTTCGTATGTTTGTTACTTTTCCCTTCAAGGTACAACCTATTTAAGTCAAAACTCAAATTATCATTGTTTGACATTTTCTACAGTAGAGTATAAGTTTCTTTATTGTTGTCACCTGGTCTGTTAAATAGTCCCACATGGGTTAGTGCAGTGCAGTGTGTGTTTGTCTTGCTTTGCAGTATTCTTGTACAATTAGGAAATATATTTAATCACTATATCTAAAAGTGACTGCATTTTGCATCCATCTTTTAATAATGTGTCAGAAATAACTCATGTCCTTTCCTATTGCTGATTATTGGTCAAAATGTTGACAAGGTTTCACATAGTTACACAGAATCCGTGAGAAACTATGTATAAAATAGTTAAACTAATGACTAAGAAAGCATGGTTAATAGTAGACTTGGTGAAAATAGAGAAGATGCTGGTTCCAAACTTCCAAACAACAAGCCCTCAGCTCTTTTTCGGCCCTGGCTGTGGGAGAGAAAAGATCTGAATTTAAATCATGTTCAGAGTTTTCTCATTTTATTGATCATCCTAAATATAAATGGTAATGCTGTTTTATGACTTGAGGTGCCTTAGAGCTATGTAAATGGGAAGAAGTTACTAGAGCCATCCACAATTTTATTTCATAGCCCACTGGAAACATTTTGAAAATAGCTATGAGACTGTTGATCAGAATGTTTATTGGATCCAGTTACCATCTAATGGCCAATGTCACCATCATAATCACCTGTACCTATATTTGTGAAAGCATTGGATTGCAAGGTTTATTAGATAGAGCTTTTGTTAACTGTTGTCAATGAATAAGGAACAAATTTATGAGAATAAAATCCTGTAATTCTCTTTGAAAGCAAGAGGAAATGATTTATTAGGATTTGCCCCTGACACTACTCCAGTTTTAGACTGTGAGTACTGTGGTAGTACTTGTACTTAACTCTACCTAAATCACACTGAAATAAATTTAGTCTGCAGATATTATGTAATTCATAATAATTTTATGAAGACTGGAAGGCTAAACTTAAAATAGATAGAAAAGGGAAATTGTACAGACCTGATCCTACTGTTTTCTAGGTCAGGCATGCATTGATAGAATGGATAGGCAATTTCTAAGTTATCCCTGTGGTCATGGTTGAGATTCTGAGTAGGTGGCTCAGACAATCTTACGTGGATTGCTGTTCTACTCTTTACTGTATCTTAGCCACTCAGAATAATCTATATTTTATAGAAAAAATGCAGGTATATTTTTATTATTTTCTTTGTAGCAGTGCATACAAGCTACTTTTAAAGTCAAACCAACTTATAAACCAAAGTCTTAGACTCTAACATACCTTTAAAGGGCAAAATGTCCCTTTGGGAACCCAGATTCACCCCATTCCTACAGTCTAGCAATCTGAGGTAATTTTTACAATGTAAACTAGCTGATTTATATGAATCTTTTCCTGACACTGACTATTAATTCTTGGTAGAGGCAAGGCCTGAGGTTACTAGTGGGATGGGAGCAGAATGAGTAATTATGACCCTGCTGATGTCTTGGAGCATTCTACAACGTGTTGAAAGATTGCATGAAGTCTTGTCATTACATAGAAGCTATTACAACATAAAGATGTGTATTCACTAAATATATGACACATATATTAGAGCTAATAGAATTGACTGAAGGAATCCTTAGCATGAAGAGAAAACTAGTCTGTTTGCTTGAAAGACAACAAGAGAAAGCTAGTTTGACATGTACTGTGCAGTTTGTTTTTCTGTGAATTTTCTTCTTCTGTGCATAAAAAAATTAAACCTTTTGACTGGATAGCAGTTGGCAAGAGTTCATTTTCATCCACCACTGTCCATAACTGGATTGAATAATTACAATTTGTCCTACCATCTGAGTCCCTCCCTGACATTTGGCTGCCTCTGCCCTGCTGTTCATTTGTGCTTAAGTTTGTACCTGCTCATTAACTGATTTGTCCTAAAAATAACTTTGAAAGTCTCAGAGCCTGAGCTGTTAGTAGTTAGCCCACACAGTTAAGGTTATAAAATCAGCATCTGGCTTGGGCTCAAAAGCTGACTCTGTTCTCATTTTTAAAGCAAAGGCAAAGGCATGTATATTGGAAGCTGCTTCTAATTAGCTCTAAAAACTGTAAAACACTGAGGGCTATCGCGGAGGATGTGTCTCATTGTACTGAAGAATTTGTCACCTTATTCCCAGCTTCAGAATTCATTATGGCCACTCTTAGATAAGTGCTGATAGCTACTGGCTGCATCAACCACAAAATATGAAGCCAAGCAACCAACAATAGTGCTGTGTTTTCCTTAACTGTTTCCATGCAGAAAATGTTTTACCTTTTTAAAGAACATTTTATCTATTTATGTATTTTTATTTTTTAGAATTATTATTATTTTTTTTACAATTTATTCATTTTATATCCCGATTGTAGTCCTCTCCCTCTACTCATTCCTGTCCCAACCTCCCTCTCTCTCCCTATCCTTTTCCCCTTAGTCCACTGAGAGTGGGAGTTCTCCTCACCTGCCATCTGCCCAGAGCTTATCAAGTCTCATCAGGACGGCCTAGATCCTCTTCCTCTATTGCCTGGCAAGGCTGCATTGCCAGAGGAAATAACCAAAGAGCAGGCAACCAAGTTCATGACAGAGGTAGACCCTATTTCCCTTACTTGGAACCAGCATGGAGACTGAGCTGCTTATGGGCTACATCTGAGCCCTCTCCATGCATGGTCATGGCTTGGTGTGTTAGTGTCTGCAGGATTCCCTGGGCTCTGAGTTTTTAGCCTTGCTGACCTCCTTGTGGAGCTCCTGTCTCCTCCGTGTCCTTCTGTCCCCTCCTTCTTCCATAAGACTCCTTGAGGCTTATTTTTATTTTATGTTTTAGAAAAAAAACTTATCTCTTATATTTAGAAAATATTCTAAGTATTTGAGGATCCCCACACTGAGTAAACTAGCATTTAGTTAGTCACATTCTATATGTGCAAAAATTTTAAGAATTGTTTTCTATTCAACATTCCTTGTAAATGAAAACAGAAAATTGAGTTTGTGTGATGGAACCAAAATTACTCTATATTTTGATGATTAATTGACTAATTATTCATTATTAAGTGATTTACTATAAGAATTCAATATAAAATTAAATAATTAATTATATTTCTAAAACAGATAACTAATCCAATTTTGTGATAGAGGTAAAACGTAAAGAACTGCAAATATTGGGGTCTAAACTAAATTGAGTTTAATACTAAGTGACACATCTCCACGTAGTAATTTGTTGCTTAAAATTTAACTTGGTTAATCATTGCTACCATCCCTATTCAAAAATACATAAGAACGTGCCTCTTGTGGTGCTTTTGCTTTGTTAAATAGTACAAAACTTAACAACTATAATGAAGGCAGGAGCTCTCCATTTACAATTTGTATTAGTGTAACTTAGAGATCTGCCCATTTTAATTCCAGCATTCAACAGCTGAGAAAGCAGGTAGCATGATTTCAAAGGGTTTTAAAATGTAATTTTCCTTCCCCATATTCCCTCTCTTCCATGGAGTTCCCACATCCCAGCCCTGAGCTACAATAACAGCTGTCTTGCCAAGATAAGCAGTTTTCATTCCCTGATCTTCAGCTGATATATTAGTGACAATTACTTAGATATTATCACAATAGACGTGGGGTTTTTTTTGTTCTTTTTTAAACTTGCAATGTTTATTTTGATAAATTTTAATTTATTGCTCAAAGCCTTAAATAAAATCTTATTATAAATGTATTAATCCATTAATTATACCAAAATGTCTTTCAGAAATAAGTATTTAAACTGTCCCCCTCCTCATAATTCTTTCTTATTCTGATTTTTTCCCCAAATACTTTACCTTCTACTTTCATGGTTTTATTCTAGATCCCAGAATAAGAGAAAATTCATGGCATTATTTGTTCTTCTCATTCTATTTATTTCTCTTATGTCATTATTCTAATTTCCCTTCATAAAAGAGCAGACCTTCAAGAGATAACAACCAGATATGACAAAGCATGATACAATAAGACAAAACAAAAGCCCTTAATTGCTAAGCAATGTGGGAGGCCCAAATCATTTTGGGTGGTGATGCCCAGTCTACTGTAGCTCCTGTCTTAGCTTTCTTCTGTGAAACCTGCAAGCTAAAACAAACAAACAGAAAACATACAGCAGTCTGTATGTTACATCTTGATTCCTTAAATTTAGATTTCCATCTAACTCTCAATTTTACCTCCCAAGAGGTTTTTGGTTATGCTGTTTATAACATCAGCAACAGAAAGTGAATGAGGACAACCTCCTTAGAAACTTTGTGGTTGCTTAATCAGTATTCTGTGACTAATCCTTTGACATGCCAAGTTTGGTATGTATCAGCTATCAGTGTTTTGCTATTTACCATACAACAGTCTACATATTGTTTTGATCTCTTTAATTTACAGTTCAATCTAACTCTCAAATCCAAAATTCTCAATAGCAAAAGCTATTGCAAATGGCACAAGAAATTTCAGGTACAAACAGGCAGTCAGTATATGGGTGTGTATGTGTTTGTGTATAAATAAATAAATAAATAAATATATATATATATATATATATATATATATATGTGGGTGTATGTGTCCATGTGTGTCTGAGTGTGTATATCTGTGTATGTCTGCATGTGCATGCATGTTCATTTGTTAATGTGTGTTTTATGTGTATTTGTGTAAGTCTGCATATATGTGTGCATATGTATGTATGTGTTTTTGTATTAGTGTAGATCTGTGTCTGTTTATCTGAATATGTGCTTCTGTGTGTATTTGTGTATGTTTGCATGCTCGTGAACATGTGTCTATGTTTGGTGTGAAACTGCATTTGTGTCTGTGTGTTTATCTGAGTATGTGTTTCTGTGTGTATTTATGTATGTCTATATATGTGTATGTGCATGTTTGTCTGTGTGTTTGTGTGTATGCACATATGTCTGTGTATTGGTGCTAGTAATTGGACACAAATCCCTGTCTGGAGAGTGCTTCCTGCTGAGCCACACCTGTGGCACAATATATTTATTTGAGAACAGAAAAATAGTGCCTATGGGAGGCTGCCCTGATGACATTAAAATTACTTGTTTTTCCCAAGTTTAGTTGAAGAAACTCTTCTTTAGAAAGTTTGGATATATTTGTCAAGCATAAATATGTCATATTTTTTCTTGAATATTTTACCTAAAATACATAATTTAGAGTAGTACTTTTATAAAAAATTAATATTCTGTGAAAAATGAATAAATTTTGCATGAAATGTATAGCTAAAATATGAAAATCCACATCTACTCAAACAGCTACGAGCTTTGCTTGGCAATATTGAAGTCTTTTCTGGAACTATATCAGTGGGATAACGTAGAAAAAAATGTTTCAGAATGTCTGCGTTAAGAGAAGTTCTACCTGAGAGGGAAAAGAGTAGATTCCCAGAGCCTTACACAATAAATATGTTTAAAAAATCTTTGTGGGTCAGAGAGTAGAAAATATGGACTTAAAAACCCTAGTGTCAGAGTAAAATATGAAGCAAACTGAAGATACTTGCTCAGAAACTAGAAACATATATGACAGTGGAGCTACAAAGAAGATTTAGGTTTTTATTTGATATATATACACATTTCAATTATTACTCTATTTATTTTGAAATAATACAAGTTATTTAAAATAACTAAAATCATGTGTACACTACTCACATGTAATTTTAATTAAAGACAACCAAAATGTTCTGCTACATTTTTATGATATTATAGTCCTTGATCAAAGTACACATATTGCTAATAATCTCCACTATTTCCCCCTAGAACTCTTTTTCAAGAAATGTATAAACAGTATGAAAATATTCACCTAAACACAGTCTACATTTGTCAAGGCAAAGAAAAAATATATTGTTTTCAGTAAGATGACTACTGCTAGTTAATTGATAATTCCAATATTTTAAAGACATGCATTTGAGTTTTTGTGATATAAGACTAATTAATGAAAATGTTTAAAATTTTCATTAATATATTTTTAAATAATTTCATTAAAGGAGCATTTAGAGTATTTCCAGATTCTGGCTTTTATGGAGGAATGGATACAGAAAAGTGTGCTACATCTATACAATGGAATACTACTCAGCTACTAAAAACAAGGAAATCATGAAATTTGCAGGCAAATGGATTGAACTAGAAAAGATCATTCTGAGTGAGGTAACCCAGAAACAGAAAGACAAGCACAGTATACAATCACTTATAAGTAGATATTAACCATATAATATAGGAAAGCCATCTACATACCTAAAGAAACTAAACACTAAGGAGAACCCTAGGGAGGATTCTTACATCTCATTCAGAATGATACCAGATGTGGTGAAGGAGAGGAAACAGGATGGGAGCCTACTATAGCGGGTCCTCTGAAAGGATCCCCCTAACAGGGGATTGAAGCAGATGCTGAGACTCAAGCCAAACTTTATGCAGAGCACAAGGAGTCCTATAGAAGAGGAGAGGAGAGGGGATAAGGGACATGGAGGGCATAGGAGCTCCCACAGGAGACCAACAAAGCTAAAGGATTTGAGCCCAGGGGGCCCTGCAGAGACTGATGCACCAACAAATAACCATGCATGGAGAGGATCAGGATCCCCTGCTAAGTTGTGGCCAATTGGCAGCTCAGTCTCATGTGGATCTCCCAGTGAGGAAAGCAGGAGCTAACTCTGTCATGAACTTGGTTGCCTACTCTTTGGTCACTGGCCCCTGGTAATACTGCCTTACCAGGTAACTGAGGAAGAAGATCCAGGAAATCCTAATGAAACTTGATAAGCTCTGGATAGATGGAAGAGGAGAAGAATTCCCCTTTTCAGTGGACTAGGGGATGGAGATAGGGGGAAGAAGGAAGAACAGTGGGACTGGGGGCGGATGTTGAGGGAGGTGGCTTCAGTAGGATATATAATGAATAAATTGTGGAAAAATTATAAAAAAATAAAATGTATTTTGGCTCTGTTGTTCTTCTTGTGGGGTTCCTGTCCCCTCAGGTCTTTCTATCTCCCTCTACTTCCCTGAGGATTTTGGAACTCTGCCGTAAGTTTGGCTATGAGCCTCAGCATCTCCTTCTATAACCCTGGTGGGTAGAGTCTTTCAGAGGTCCTCTGTGGAAGGCTATTGTTCCTTGTCTTCTCCTACTTCCAATGTCTATCTTGTTTGCCCTTCTAAATGAGGATTAAGCATCTTCCCTAGGGTCCTCCTTGTAGTGTAGCTTCTTTAGGGCTATAGATTTTAGTATGTTTACCCTATATTATATGCTAATATCCATTTATAAGTGAGTATATATCATATGTGTCTTTCTGATTCTGGGTTACCTCACTTGGGATGATCTTTTGTAATATCTAGGCATAGAGGAGAGGGGCTGCAGTATACTCCAATCAGTATACTCCAATTAAGGACCATGCATGGAGAGGACCTAGACCCCCTGTAAAAAGGAAGCCCATAGGCTTCTCAGTTTCCAAGTGGGTTCCCTACTAAGGGAGACAGGGGCTGACCCTGACATGAACTCAGTGGCTCTTTGATCACCTCCCCCTGGGAGATAAAGCCTTGCTAGGCCACAGAGAAAGATGATGCAGCCAGCCTTGATGAAACCTGAAAAGCTACTGAGAGATAGAAAGGGAGGAGGGCCTCCCTTATCAGGTGACTAGGGAAAGGGCATAGGGGGAGAAGAGGGAGGGTGGGTGGGACTGGGAGGAGATAAGGGAGGGGGCTGCAGCAGGAATACAAAGTGAATAACTTGTAATAAAAATATATAAATAAATAAAATTGAAAAATTTAAAGAAAGAAAAATACTCAACTTCATATGGAGAAACAAAAAACCCAGAATCTCCAAAACAATCCTCTACAACAACAGATCATCTGGAGGTATCTCCATCCCTGACCTCAAGCTGTATTACAGAACAATAGTAATAAAAACTGCATGGTATTGGCATAGAAACAGAATAGTGGATCAATGGAACCGAATAGAAGACCCAGAAATGAACCCACACACCTATGGACACTTGATTTTTGACAAAGAAGCCAAAACCATTCAATGGAAAAAAGACAGCATCTTCAACAAATGGTGCTGGTCCAACTGTATATCTGTATGCAGAAAAATGAAAATAGATCCATATTTATCACCTTGCACAAAGCTAAAGTCCAAGTGGATCAAAGACCTCAACATAAAACCAGACACACTAAACCATCTAGAAGAAAAAGTGGGAAAGACCCTAGAAC
>JAQQSO010000300.1:0-17159 GCA_028658305.1 Pachyuromys duprasi | reverse complement strand
AATATCTGCATAATCAAAGCTTTAATATAATTTTCCTGTGTCTCCGCTGAATTAAAATCTCCACTGCTTTTGGGTGTTTCTGGTGGGGCCATGGTGTCCTGATTTTTGTTGGGTGAGTTCTTTCGCTGATTTCTGGGCATTTGTTTATATATAATCAGGGAGCTGTTTGTGCTTTAAGGCTGTACTTCAGTTTGAAACTGTCAGTCTCTTGTGTCAGGAGTATTCTTCAAGAAGATCAGGGATTTCCAGTGGTTTGTTATTGTTTTTTGTTGTCTCAGTTGAACTCTTTTGTGGGCTCTGTGTGTCCGGCTTTGTGCTCTGTGCTAGAAGCTGTGAGCACTGCAGGCTGGTCACCCCTCTGGTCTGGAGGTCTCGCTCCTCAGTCTTTTGAGATGTCAGCTGGGGTCTTTGCACTCATCCCTGGGCTTGTTGCTAAGGGCTCTCTCCTGGAATGGAGATTGGGCTCCCCCTTCTGGGCCTGGGGCTGTGCATCATGGTCTGAGATGATATTTGGGGCACACACAATGGGTTTGGGTTGGTGTGCCTCCGCTGAATGCAGTCCTGTCTGAAATGGTGCCCGAGGCCTTCTCTGTCTGTCCTGTGGACACACACAGGGACTGAGGCTTTGGTCCTCTGTGTGCGGTCTGGTCAAGATGGTCCCCGGACTTTGTCAGTCTGGGGTGGCTCCTGCGATCTGTTCAAGCCCACCGCGCACCCGTGGGTTGAAGTAGAACTCAGGTCCGTCCCAGACTTGCCCATGGACTGGCACAGGGACTGAGGTTTTGCTGGCGGAAGCGTGTGGCTCGCGCCTGCTGAGTGCAGACTGGTCAAAATGGTCCCCTGCCTTTCTCAGACTGGGGTGGTTCCTGAGATCGGTTTGTGCCTGCCGCACACTGGTGGGTTGAAGCAGAACCCGGGTGCATTGTGTGCTCATAGGGTGCAGTTCGGTGAAAACGGTACCCGGTTCCTCCTCAGACTGCCTGCGAGACTGTGTGATCCATTCTATTATGGTGGCTGCCGGCACCCAGCATGGCTGCTTGTTCAGATCAGAGCTGTGCGCTGCTGGTCACCAGGAAATTTTTCCAGGTAATAACTGGTTGTCCCTAGGGTTTTCCCACTTGATTTTCTCACTGTAGGAGTTCTGCTCACCTGGCACTCACAATGCTGGCGTTTTAGGTCCCAGAGTTCAGTCTCCTGGTTGCTGCTTTGTTTCTGCTCTCCTACTCCTCAGACACAGTGTTCTCTCGTGGCAGCCATCTTGGATCTCCCTCATTTTTCTTTATTTCTTTCATTTAATTAAATTATTATGGATTTTGTTGTTGTTGTTTTGCTTTCTTTCTTTCTGCCTTTCTTTTTTTTTTTTTTTTTTTGAGACAGGGTTTCTCTCTTTATATTTTTCTGTCCTGGAACTGTAGAGAAAGTTGGTTTTGAACTCAGAGATCTACCTGACCCTATCTCCTTAGTGCTGGCATTAGAGTTGTAACCCACCACTGGGCATATCGTTTTGTGAAACCAAGACTTGCTTTGTAGCCTAGTTTCAGTTCTGAACCACTGTGTCCTACTTTATCAGTTAATTTAAAAAAAAAATAAAATACATTTGTTGTGTGTGTGTGTGTGTGTGTGTGTGTTTGAACATGCAATTGCCATGGTAGGTGTATACAGATCAGAGAGTAGACAACTTGCATGAGTTGGTTTTCTCCCTCTACTCTGTAGGTCCAGATTGTTAGGTTTGGTGGCAAACACATCTTCCTGATGAGCCATTTCAAGTGTATTGATCTTGGTTAGGCTTAAATATGAATTGTAAAGAAACAAATATCTTAGGTGCTAGAATTTCAGACTCCTATATATCTCCCTTAGTATCCAGAAGCTCATAACTCTGTGATACACACAATACCTTATTAAGTGTGAATAATTTCTAGAATGTCACTCTGGTGAAATTCATGCCTATTGTTACATGACTTCCACTGCACCCTTGATAGGGTGTAGCCTTTCAAGTCATATATCTATATATACTCCCTCCTATATGTAGATATATATAGACAGATAGACAGAATTAAAAATAAAAATATTTTTTTCAAAAAGAAGTACTTATAGGGGCTGAGATGTAGCTCAGTAGACAGAGTATTCGCCTAGCCTGCATCAAACTCAGTTCAGACACCAACACTCCGTAAATCAATGGCAGACACACTGCTGTTAATCCCAAACCTCAAGTGTGAGAATCAGGAGAATGAAAACTTCAAGTTCACTTTCCACTACAGGGGGGTTTAAAGCCAGATCAGAATCTATTCTGAGACACTAGTCTTAGTTTTGAAGTAGGGTCATGCTATTGAGACCAATCCGGACACACGTAAGTGTATAAAGCTACTTCTGAACTTGCATTTTGGAAACTGGTTGGTCCCAGCATGTATTTGAGAATGTTGATATCTTCTTGCCTGTGTTGTTGGTAGGCCTCAGTTTAAAATTCTCTTTTTTTCCAGTTACATTTTTAACATGGGTATAAGCAGTAGCAGTGAAGTCTCTGAGGGAAATAAATAGATCCATCTTTTGGTTGGAGTGTGCATATGTTAAGTGTCTTTGGAGAGATGACTGATATGAGATTTGGGACACTTGGCTTGACTTGTTCCTATGTTTGCCCCCTTCTAGTGTTCTTTCTGGGATATTGAAATTTATTTCTCTGCTGTCAAGAGCATGGGAATATATTTGTTTTTTAAATGTATTATTTACCCCTTTTTGTTTTTTGGGTCTTTCATTTCTACTCTATCTTTCATAGGAAACATAGATTATTTTGGCTCTTATATCTATCCCCCGCCCTTTCTTTGTCTTTCTCTTGTTGGTGGACATGGAGTCCAAGGTATTCTAATCACGTGATCTACCACTGACCCATGTCACTAATCTTGGGTAAATGTAAATTTTACCAGCTGTAATTCCTAAGCTAGTTTGCAGGAGTAAAAGACATGAGTCTCTAAATTTTATGATGCTTCCTAATGCTCTTTCTTTCTTTGATTTAGATCACTCTCCAATGCAGGAGGAGGAAAATTCCAGGTAAGCAGGAGAATTGTTGGAACTTGACTTTTCTTTTCTTCACCCATTGTTCTGGGCAAGAAGATTTAAGAGTAACATCACATTTTCTCAACATCATCATGTTGGATGTTTGACTTTATTACTAGTTTAAAGTATCTGACTCTAATCTTGGGCCATTATTTAACTCTTCACCTGTTCCTTCTTTATATAGGTGTGTGTGTGTGTGTGTGTGCTTTTTTATTTTTTTATTTTATTTCTTTTATATGGCTACTCGCTATATAGGCCTTGCTCTCCTGGAACTCACTCTACAGACCAGGCTGCCCTCTACCTCATAGAGATCTGCTGACTTCTGCCTCCCTAGCACGGGATTAAAGATGTGTACCACTATGATGGACTAGTTTTTGACTTTTTGATACAGGGTCTCACCATGTAGTCCTGACTTTCCTAGAAGTCATTATATAGATAAAGGTTGGCTTTGAACTTGTGGCCTCTTCATCTTAAGTTCTAGAATTCTTGTTCAACTAGTTAGTTTTTTTTTTAAATCTTTGAACTTTCTAGTCTCATTCAGAAAAATATAGGCATTTTGTACGATATGTTCTTCTATGATGCAGACTGCATCTAGCCTCCTGGTGATCTTATAAGGGTACTGTTATCATATGGATAACTAGTACAAATAACTCATCATATAAGTATCAGGGTGGTTAGCCTAGCCTTTAGAGCTTCCAGAGATCTGTCCCAGTAAGCTGCGGCAAAAGTGATGATTGGATAGAAGTGGAGTGAGAACCAAAAGATAACCATGTGCTAGAAATTAAGAAAATACTTTCCCTTTCCTTTCCTTTCCCTTCCTTCCTTTTTCTTTTTCCTTTCCTTTCCATTTTTCTTTTTCTTTTGAGACAGAGTCTGTTTGTAGCCCTGACTGTCCCACAACTTACTACTTATACAAAGCTGTTCTTGAATTAACAGAGTTCTTGGATTAAAGGCAGGTGCCATCATGCCCAACAAGAATATCCTATTTTAAAAAAACATAGTTGTCTTTATTTTATGTGCATAAGCATTTGCCTGCTTGTATGTATATGTGTCTCATACCCATGATGCCTAGAAGAGCTGTTAGAACCCCTAGAACCAGTTACATCCAGTTATACTCTGCTGTGTGGGTGCTGAGAATCAGACCACGGTCTGCTGCAAGAGCAGCTAGTGTCAGCTGCTGGAGAGATGGTATGGTGATCTTCCAGAAGACTAAACATTAACTCCTATCACCCAACTGATGGCTTACAACTGTCTGTAACTCCAGTCCCAAATATCTGGTGCCCTCTTCTAGACCCCAAATACACTGTATCCATATAGAGTATGCACATTCACATGGGAAACATACATATACACATGAAAAAATAAAAATGAAAAATCATGACAGCTGTGGTGGTGTACACATTCTTTTACCCTGTGCTGGAGAGGCAAAGGCAGACAGACCTCTCTGAGTTCAAGGCCAGCCTGGCCTATGCAGTGAGTTTTCAGAAAAGCCAGAAATGTTCTTCAGAGAAACCCTGACTCAAAGGGAAAAAAGAATAAGAAAAATCTTTTTTCAAGAAGAACAGCAGGTATTCTTAACTGCTGAGCCATCTCTGCAGCCCCTCAAAGACAATAATTTTGTTTGTTTGTATCTGAGGCAGGTCCTCTCTAAGTTGCTCTGGGTGTTCTGGGGCTTACTATGTTCATGCTGGCCTGGAACTCACAGAGATCTGCCATCTCTGCCTCCTGAGTGCTGGTATTGAATGCATGTGCCACACACCTAACTTAGAACGATTCTTTAAGGAAAGACTATTAAATAGGAGAGCAAAGGTTCATCAACTTGGCAGCTTAAAAGGAGAACATGCATGGTAGAAATAGATTAACCTTGGTGTCTATTGTGGATGCAGAAAAATATTGTAGGAAGTATTTGGAGTGTTTTTCTTCCATAGTAAAATTGTTTCATGTCCAGAGATGGATCATTGGTTTAAGGATCCTTCCACAGAAGTCTGATTACTTAGGTTTGATCCCCAGAACCCATGTAAAGGTGAAAGGAGACAATTGACTTCACAATGTTGTCCTAAAACCTCCAAATATTTGCTGTGGTGCATGCACAACTGCACAGACTATACAATGATAATTTAAAAGGTATATCATACAGGGATTCATGACATTAACCTAGACCTTGGAAGCCTGAGGAAAAATTTCTGTGAGTTCCTGTATATCTGGGGCTAAAGAGTAGCTGCTGGCTAGCTTCATGTCATGCTGACACAGGCTAGAATCAATTTAGATTAGGGAGTCTCAAATGAGAAAATGTCTCCATAAGATTGGGCTGTATTAAAGCCTGTAGATTTTTCTTAATTAGTGATTGAAGTGAGGGCCCTGCTTTTTTGAGGTATGCTTATCCTTGTCCTGGTAGTCCTGGTTTCTATAAGAAAGCAGGCTAAGCAAGCCATGAGGAGCAAGCCAGTGAGTAAGCAGGCTCTGCATCAGCTCCTGCCTACAGCTCTTTGCTTTTTTCCTTTCCTGCTTCTTTCTGTGATAAACATTAGGTGGGATTATAAGCCAAAAAATTCTTTTCTCCTCAAGTTGCTTTTGGATGTAATGTTTCATCACAGCAATAGTAACCAAAATAAGATAGAAATTGGTAACCAGTGTGGGGACCACGATGACAACCCTAACCATGTCACTTTGGAAAGGATTTTGGAAGGACTTTGGAACTTTGGGGGCTAGGAAATCTATTGAGTGTTCAAAGCTTGGTGAGCTCTTCCCTGGGAACTTGAAAAACTAGTGTTGAGAAAAATTTAGATGATGGAGGCCAGGTTTGTGAGATGTGAGAGGGAAGATTGCAAGTCACTTAAGGACTCTATTGAGACTGTTTCATATTTTGAGTTAAGAATCTGTGGTTGTGTTTAGCTGGGCCTGAAAAACTGGCAGTGAATAATAAGATACTAGACCCAGTAAAGTAAATCCTTTCCTTTGCTGGGATCGTTGCTGCTGGATAGTTGGAGCTGAGAAATTAGCAGTGACTAAGAGGAGACCAAAAGTACTGAGGTGAAATATTCTGGAAAGTGTTTTCTCAGAATTAGCACACAGAATTGATGCTCCAGAGATTGTTGTCTGGTATGTAGCTTGTGCTGGCAGCAGAACCTGGTAGTCTCTAAGAGTCACCCAATTGTTACTGTGTATGAAGTCATGAATGTGTCATGAAGAACAGCTGAGGCTGGGCACTGTGAGGCAGAGCTGCAGTTCACAAGGAGAATCCAGGAGAGGCTATTGGTACAAGTGTAGCCGACTTGCAGCAAGAGATTCCATCTATTTGGAGATGCCAGTGTCATGGAACAGCTAGTAAGAACAGCAACAGTCATGGAGTGGAGCCATCCTGATCTTAGTAGACAAGCAGGGCATGCTACAGAGGGTAAAGCTGGAGAAGATCATGACTGGATACCAGATATTAGACACTGAATTATTTGCACAGTTGGAGTTTGGTTTTGCTTCGTTCAGATTGTGACTTCTGTTAAGATGCCTCCTTTTGTAAGAGAGGTGGAAAGGTATATAGAAAGAAGATAATGAGGAATAATTGAAAGACTGAACAAATCTAATGAAGGGGAACAGAGTTGGTGTAGGAAACAACCAACAGTTAACAAGTGATCATGCTTATTGTAGAAAGCAGGGGAAATATCCTGAAGAGAAGAATACTGTGTTCATATTTTCTGTTTGTTTTGTTTCATTTTGTTTTTCTACCTTACAACTTAGCTCTGTGGTGACTGACTCAGAAGCTGGGTATGACTCTTCCTTTGAGGAAAAGAGAGCTAAGATCTGTGAAACTAGCAACAAAGGCAAGTATCATTTCTGCTTAGAGGAACAGCTGATCTCTGAAGCCTTGGCACATGTGGCTGTTTTAGGATCTGCCTCTGCAAACCTTCAGTTTGTGATGATTTTGCAGCCAGTGCCACCATTTCTTTTTCCATCGTGTGCTGGGTTTCATACACCTTGGTTTATTTCCTAAGAGAGTTGCAATTTCCCCTTGCCTTAGATTTGTGTGAAGTTCTATCTGCCTAGACCTCTGCTCCTCCATCTTCCGTTCTTTCCATCCTATATGGACAATAAAGAGGTAGAGAGGACTCTACCTTCTCTCCAGCTGGGTGGAGACTGGGGTTAGGAGAGGTTAAGTGTGAAAACTGTTAACTATCTACTCTCTACTCCATACCTTATTGTATAAGGCAGCAAACAGCAAAATTCCAGCTGGGCCACAGTGACCAAATAAAGAACTTTTCTAAGCTAGAGAACTTTAACTTGATATACATGAAATACTACTTTATTGAAGCAATTGCCCTTATTTGGCTATGGCCCACAAGGCATCAGATTTGTGTTAAGGAACAGCTGAGCAAGTACCTCATGCTGCTTAGACAATATGATTGCAAAGTGGGAATAATATTTTCAGTCCTAGGTTATCTGTCATGTAAAATACAAAATAGTGGGAAGGACATACCTCTATGATTTTTAACTGTGATTCAGAATGTCCAAGCATTCAACTCCTTCAGCTTAATTTGTGTTCAATATCCTGATGATGTCTGTATGTACACAGTGGGTAGAAGGAGTGTATTTATAGATGTCGCTTGAATTTCAGATTATTCCCGTAATGAGGGTCAAATACTTGAGTATGAAAAAGAAGTGGTTCCAAGTATTGATTCTACTCCCATTTCAGCTGACATTTGTGACCTGTGTGTTCTTTATGGAGGTTCCAGCCAACCATTAAGTAAGCCAAAGCAAGAGCTAGAGCCACAGTGGGAACCTGAGTTGGAGATGCATCTGCAGCCAGAGCCTGAGCTCCAGCCAGAGCAGGAGACCAAGCAGGAATCCGAGCCAGAACCAGAGCTGGTGCCTGGGCTGGAGCCAATGGAGCCAGAGCCAGAGCCAGAGGTGGAGGAGAAATTGCAGCAAGAGACTAAACCCCAGCCAAAACAAGAGCATAATTCCCAGCCTGTGCCTGAGGCAGAGACAGAGGCTCAGCTGGAGGCCCAGTTGGAACCTGCACTGGAGCACAAGGCTGAGTGTGAATCTGAGCAAAATACTACAAGCAAAAAGGCCAAGGAGTGTCGAGCTGCCTATCTGCTGGCCCAACGAAGGAAAAATAGATTTATATGTATGTCACAGGGTAAGCCACGTAGGAAACATCGTAGGGTAGTCTCACAGAAGGAGCCCAGCCTACCAAGGTCTTCTGAATAGCCTAGGTCTCCTCATGTGCCTATGACACCAGGGCAACCTGTTCATGCTGCTGAAAACACCCCACTAAGTAAGGGGAGAGGCAAAGGGGCATGACCACATAAGTGAAAACTGTCTGCAAGATTTTTTTTTATGTTCCAATACACATTTAATGTTCAGTTCCCCTGGAATGCATTTTTTCTGTATTCCCTATCCTGAGGATATTCTGGGAATTTGCTCACCCCCTCTGGATGATTCTCATCCACTGAATTAGTGGCCTAGATTCTTTAGTGACAGCTTCCTGCTGTTACAGGGGGCGCTATAGGGAGGTCAAAAGGCTGAAATGCTGGCATGTCCAGGAAGAACAAGCTTTTCGGATGCTCTCAGGGGTCTGTGAGAACATCCATGGCTGGGAGAGAAAGTGCAGGTCAGTTTGTTGGATGTCTGTGAGGACAGACTGGAACATTTGTGGTAGCTGCTTTGGCTCTGTTGTGGATATGGAAAACACCTGGGTCTGGCAGGATATTGGAACATATTTATAGGTAAAAGGTGAGGTTAAGTGGGTTATGGAGAAAGTTCTTTTAGGTGTATGTTTAAAACTTTTGGGAGAGCAAACAGAAGTGAAGGGTTTTGTTCAAAAAGACTTGAACATGGGAACTTCCATTTACCTGAGGGAGCCTCAATTTACCAAGTCACTGGAAGTAATTTAAAAGGTGTTGTTTTGTATCTATCATCTAAGGAAACTGGAGCCAAGTTTGGTTACAGAACTGTGTAAGCCTAGAGGCCATTAAAGCAGGCACTGAGTGTAGAAATCTGAAATTCTCCAGAAGATATCCTGAGGAGGATCTGTAGGAATAGATGAATGGGCTATTCGCATTGGACAGTTAGTAGTCAGTGACTTGTCAAGTTCTTCCAAGAGCAAGATTCGACTCAATAGATTAGTACAATCTGTTCCAACAGTTTGTCAGTGTTAGCCAGCATCCAAGGGCACAGTTTCCCTTAGCAGACATGGTTTAACTAATGCTAGGGTATTTGCAGGGAGCAAGAGGGGGAGGGAGAGAAACCATGCCATTAGAGGGAAACTCTTACCCAAGGGAGAAGGAGGTCCTACATGAAGGGTTTGGATGTAGGTTGGTGAAAGTGGTAGGAAGGCTCTGTGGCAACCAGAATGAAGACTCACGAATTGGGTGGTGTAGGATACTCAAATGTTGCTATCAAGTAGCCAGGAATTGATGCTAACCAGAAAGGAAGTCTCACCAATCAGCTGGTGTTGGATATAAGAATGTAGTAATCATGTAGGCAGGAAGGGGAAGTCCCAAAACCGGAGAAAGGGGAGGATTCACACCCTCTGAGATAGGTAATAGGTACAGTACTTATCTGGAGCCCAAATGACCAACTGAGAGGTGGATTCAGGTGGGTTCCCTGCAGTTTCCAAGAATTACTTTTAAGGTTTACAAAGAAGATAAAACTTTAGAAATGTTAGCATCACAATTGTAGTCTGCACTGGAATATACATTGTAGAAAGGACAGTATATGTACACATTTGTGTTCACAGCACAAAAAATCTTTACGGTGAGTTCTGAAAAGCTGAAGGCTTTCATGAAGCAGAATGGAAAAAACCTCACTCAATCCTAACCTTAAGCATGATTTCATATTGTGGAGATTTAAAGGAGATTTAAAATCTTGAGCTTGCAACCATGGTAGTAGGTGGTACAGTGGAATGTTTTTGTATTAGAGTTAGATTAATAAGTCAGAACTCTACTGATAAAGGCCAAAGCACTGGACAGTCATTATAAGAGTAGCATAGCAACAAGAGGAAATATTAAGCATATTTATCTATTTAGGATAAAAATCAGCTTAGACCTTGCAACGTTTATAACTTGCAGTTACCAACCTTAAAACATTTTTAAGACCCTAAACCAACATTGTTTCTTAGGCTTTTATATCTAGTTATTTACTATGAGATACAGGTGAGACTCTTATGAACATTTATTGACCTTCAGCTAAAGGGATGGTAAAAGGTTATATCTGAGGCCTCTTAATTGAGTATGACAACAAGGCATATTTTGTCTCGGCCTGACAATAGCAACTCTAGGACTCAGGCTTGAGGCTTGGTCTCCTCCATATGAAGAGAACTGACAAGGCATCTGAAGTCTCCTAAGACAGAAGTTGGCATCCTTGAGGCCTGAGTGTTAGGCCAAAACAGACCTGCAATGTTACCCTGGGCTGGGCGATGCTGTTAGAGATCACTGAATCAGGCCAAGGAGCTCGCAAGCTGGAAGTTCCTGTGGCTCTTGTGCTGCTTGAGCCTCCATGGCTGTGCACAGAGGACAAGCCTGCATGGGAACATGCAAGTCTGCCAGTAGGCAGTGTGTGGCTTGTTGTGGCAGCCGTGGGACCAGTGTCTCCTTTGGCTATGTTTGAAATAGCTACCCAGTGGAATTTACTTTAGGCTAAACCCTGGTGGGGTGGGGCATTGCACACCTCTTGTTTTTGTGCAGGAATACCAACAGCCTCAGAGAAGCAGCCAATATTAGACATTTGAGAAGGGCATATATAGGTGTAGGAGCCAAAGTTTTCCCTAAGAGGAGAAACCATAAGGAAGCCGTTCCTGGGACTATGAAAGGGGAATGGAAATGGACCCTGAGGCTAGTCAACCAAATAGCACAGCAGTTCAAGGACTTAACCCAGCTAAGCACAAGATCCTTGGTGCCAGGTACCAGTGCTATAACAGCAGTAAGGCTGAGTACTCATAGAGGGAATCTCATCCCCAGGAAAGGATAGGGGCAGATAGGCACATTTAGAATGGAGGAAGTGGCTCTGCAGCATTTTATGGTCTACAAGAGACTGCAGTTTGGGAGCTCTGAAAACAGTAGATAGAAACAAAGTAGTAAAAGCAGCTGGCAGTGGGGAGAACACAGTGTTTTTGTTTGTTTGCTTGCTTGTTTGTTTTTGCAACTAAGATAGCTGCCAATCATATGCCTACCTTAACCAAAGATGGTGATGAAACTATGTGCTTGCCCTGTGTGGAGATGACAGTGAAGCTGTGGCTCTACCCTCCTCATCCCAAAATCAACATGGCAGCTATCCATGTGTGGTATATAACCATAGTGGAATACCAAGACCAGGTGTTTGCTGATGGGATGGCTGTCCCTGCCCAGTTTGAAATCCTGCATGCCTATGGCATGGCTGATCAGAAGTCTGTGTAACTGAAAATCCTCCTCTTCAAGTCTGTTCTGGTGGCAGGAGTTCCATGGGAGATTTAAAACTTCACTCCTTGGGCCTGAGGCACTGGCACACTCCAAAGCCATCTGTGTGTGGAGGATCACCAGCAATTGCTTACCTAGATTTTAAGGCATATATGGTTGAGTGGTGGTTAGGTATAGGTAGAACAGAGAAAAAAATCTGTTGCAGACATCATAGTCTGATTAAGGGTCCCTGGTATAACAGCACAGGATAGCCTTTCCCAATGTACTAATGTTAGCACCAATGTAATGATGATGTGCACAACAGATTTCTTATGAAAGAGATTTATAAGATGCAGATGAAGGGTGAGAGAGAAGGAAAGAATAACACATGACAGGGGGAAGAGAAGGGGGTGCCCTGATAGAGAAAGGGGAGAGAACCGGAGAGAGAAAAAGTAAGAGAGCTAGAGGGCAAGAGGGCAAGAGAGGGACAAAGTGGCTGGTTGATCCCTTTAAGGAGCCACTTAACCATGCTGCCAGGAGTGGCTAGGTGGCAGGGGACACATGATGACATCAAAGGTTGCTAGGCAACCCAGAAGCATGCTGCCTAAAAATGAACACTTACATCTTCTGGACATATCTCCTTCCCTGGTCTCAAGCTGTACTGTAGAGCAACAGTAACAAAAACTGCATGGTACTGGCATAGAAACACACTGGTGGATCAATGAAATCAAATCAAAGACCCAGAAATAAATGCACAATCCTATGGACAACTGATTTTTGACAGAGATGCCAAAACCACACAATGGAAAAAAGGTAGGATCTTCATCAACTGGTGGGAGAATGATCTTTCCCTCTGGTGTCCTCCATCAGCCTATGCAGATCAGCCATATGCATTCTGCCCCCTCCCATCCTCTAGCTCTTCTGGGTTTGCCATGGACTCTCAGACAGTCCCAGGTTGTGGTATGTCACCTAAATTTCAATAGGCCCACTGATCTTAAGGTTTTTTGTCAGGCAGCCAGGTCAGCCGACTAACAATGGAGGAGAGCAATTTGTAGGGGTAGACAAATGTCTTTTAGTAAGGTGAGGGTCTCTGCTGGATAAGCATGAAGTCAGTCATCTCTGGAGAGCCAATCATTTGCACTCCATCTATGAGGATAGAGTCCTTTTTCTCAGCAGGGTTCTGAAATCTCTCCACTGCTCAGAGTAACTCCAGGTCTTGTAATGAGGTCACATGTCCCTCAGGGCACATTACAGGCCAGACCTTCCCTTGATAAGGAAAGTGATCTAACAAGCATTTTGGAAAACCTAAAAACACACAACCCTGCTAAGAATCTTAGTCCAGCAGTGAGATCCAATTATACTTGGAGATCCCCACAATAGGATATTTACTTACTGTAGTTTCCTTCTTGTGATAGGACCATGTAATTATCCTTGATTCCCTGACTGTTGGGATGTGTAAGCAGGCATCTCTATAGCCAGTCCCAAAGGACCTGAAAAATGGTGCATAAAGCACCTGTAGGCTTCCAATGGACCATCTGTGACCACCTGCAGCTACTTGTACATGCTCTGGGTCACCATGTAAAATAACTGGCATTCTTTTCTCACTCTCTCTCCCCTACCTTGCCCAGCGATGATCTTTGTGACTCCCTCTGCCTTCTGTTAAGAAAACCTCACACATAGAACCATTCATATGTGTGATTTAAGAATCTACTCTATAACTCCACTGCAAAATCCTAACACTGACCCCAGAGAATCAAACACATTCACTCTTGAAATCCCTCCCTCTACCAAGAGTTTATATTGCCCTTGATTTCACATGCATAAAGGTATGCAGGTTAGAGCTTTCTTGATTCAAGACCTGATGATATTGTTCATTTATCTTCCAAACCATCCTCTGGGTTGCATGTCACTGGGCCTGGGCTTCCTCGTCCTGTGTCTTGGCTGCAAGCTGACAGGGCATGGCCTTCGGCCCACACCTCTGCTGTGCTGAGCATAGCACCCTGACCAAAAGCTGTAACACTTTGGTATCTACCATAGGCTTTGAAAAGCCCAGGCTTCCATTGAAACTCCTAACCTCATGCTAAAAGAGCTAAACTATAACACTTGTGGAAAACCTTTTCCACATAACTTAGCCCACTCAGGCCTCACACTAAGGTGCTCTACCTGCCCCTGAGAGTAACAGACCCCATTCTCCACATGGAAGCCAAGTTCCAGGATCCCAGCTGGAATACAGGCTCCTGCCAAATGGAGAATGATAGAATAGCCTAGATCCCATTTGTCATCTGGAAGCCAAGTTCCAGGATCCCAGCTGGAATAAAGACTCCTGCCAAATGGAGAATGATATAACAGCCTGTATTTCTTTTTCCTTGAGAAGTTTTCTTTCTCTATAGATCATGCCATAGATGTACACTGTAGTAAAAGTATGATGATTGTCCTTGTGTTTGATGGTAGATATTTCTTTATCCCACCTGAGAGCCTAGAAGAGATCTGTCAGTTCTGCTCTTTGAGAGGAGGTACCTGGCTTGGGCCCACATTGTTCCAGTTAAAGGAACTACTGAATCACCCACATGTCTGGTTTCTTGGGACAGTCATGGACCTGTGGGTCTTCATCAAGAAACAGGGTATCAAGATTGATGGTAGTGCTCCAGTATTAGGGCCTGGTACTGAGTAATGAAAGCATTAGACAGCCAGTGTTCTACAGTTCCTTGGAGAAGCACCTCTAAGATATGAGATGTTGTGTGTTTAACATCCTGACAAGAGTTACCTTGTTTGTTTGATTGATTGTTTTTCCATTAGAGTAGCAGTAGTCACCACAGCATAGACAGAAAGAATACCCTGTGGCTACAGGATCCAGTTGTTTAGACAGTATGTCACAGGACATTTCCAGGGATTAAAACCTCTTTTGTCTTGCTTCATGGACAAACAGATGACAAGGTTGTGCAACATCTGGAAGTTCAAGGTCTGGAGCTGAAGTCAGAGCTGCTTTTAAAACCTCAAATGCTCTTTGTTTACTCTCAGTACAGATTAGGGGTTCAGTGCCCTACTTTGTGCTGGTGTACTGAGATCCTATTAGTTTCACAAATTCTGGTATCCAGAGGCAGTAATATCTAACTGCACCTAGGAACTCTTAAATCTGTGTCTTAGTGTTGGGAGTTGGGATTTGACAGATGATGGCAGCACTCCTACTCTGAGACAGGCTCCTTTGGCCTCCCCTCATCAGTAACAGGATAGGAGTCTCTGATGTACAAGTTGGGCTTTCTTGCCTGACATTCTGTATCCCACTGTCTGTAACTCTGGCAGCAGTCCCCTGGTGGTCCTTTAATAGCATATTTCCTGAGAAACTTTTGATAAAAGGAAGGGAAGTCAGCATTTAAATCTTAGGGACAACCTGGCCCATAGAAGTTAACTGCTGTACCCTCCCTCTGGGTCTATCCATTTAAAAGCAAATATGGGTTGGTTCATCTATCCCAAAGGGAGGCTGAAGAATGTGTATTTCAGGTCCAAGAGAGGGTACACTTGTTTCTCTTTAAGAATCAGAGTCATGAGGATCAGAACCCCAGGTTTCTCACACCTTGTTGAAGAGGGTCATATTCCAGGGTGACTGACAGGGCACCAGGATACCTGTCTCTGTAATATGATGTAATGGATTTTTGGTTTCCTTAAAAACTCAGTTATGTTATGTAAATATTTTTTTTGTTTTAATCCAGACTGTGGGATTTATTTGGGCTATGGTTTGTCAACAGGTCTTAATGATCTCATGGGGGGAGGGGCTTTTCCATCTGGTAAGGGGTAAAAAAGGAGGGGGTGCAGTTTAGGACTCTGAGGACATAAATTTGAGCGCCCCAAAAGAGAAGGTATCCTGTGCACGGTTGGTATGTGGCATGGCTTGTAGCTGTTTGGAGATACCAGAGAGACAGACAGTGTGGTAGTTCGGAGCAGACACACAGAGAAATGCTTCAGGGCAGAGCAGCTTGGAGGAGACTGCTGGCTGCTGTTGATTGAGATTAGCATATCCCCCTAAGACCCATGGGCCCTAAACATCTGGGAGAAATAACAGGGTCTGTATTCCCCTCCCCAATAACCTTTTATCTCTTGTGTAGGTTTGGGAGGTTGGAGCGGAGGTAGAGGCCTAAACAGCCCAAGTAAAGTAGAGATTTAAAAACAAGCACTAAAATATGGAACACAAATTTTTTTTTTTTTTTTTTTGGTTTCCAAGTCCATTGGGTATTGTTACAACTGGACAGAGATAGCTGAACTGGGTAGTTAAACAATTATAGGAGATTGGTATTGTGCCCTTCCTGTGTGGCTTGCTTTCTACCCATACCCCCTTGGAATCTTTGTGTCTTTTGAGTAGAAGCAGAACTTTCAGCTAGGAGATATTGTTCTGAGAGAGAGAGCAGGCACTGGGGGTGGGGAGCTGGGTTGACTGAGACTCTTGGTGAGGGAAATGATGATTCCTCTGCCGTAGCAGGAGAAGACTGAACACTGATGGGGAACTTTTCTGATGAAAAAGGTGACAGTATAGGAGAAAATATCTTTTTCTTCCACACATTTGTAAGCCGAGACAGTAAGTAAAGGCTATAGGTCCAGGAGATAACTCAAAGAAAGTCATTTTGGAATTCTAGATGAGTGACTGCCAGGTGATGAAGCTGGCCATGGGATCTGGCTTGGCAATGAAGAGGTGGAAACAAAATGGTCTGGGGTAAAGAAGATGGCTTGGGGGGCTAGCAGTCAAACACAGACAGGGTCAGTTTGGCAGAGAGAAGATGAATGAATGAACTGGCTGGAAGACAAAGCTCAGAAAAGAGGGTTGCCACATATAAAATCTTGAAAATGTAGAGGTGGCACTGCCCCGGAGTCAAGTAAAGGTGTAGGAAGCTGAATGACAGCCAAAATGGACTTAACTGAAATAGAAAGAAACAGTTAGTAGGTTTTTTTCTAACCCTCATTGCATACCTTGGGAAAAGGATGGAGAGCATAAGTGGCCAAATGTCACAAATTTAGGGAGTTCTGGAGTTGAAATTTGAGCCCAGATCTATGCTTTTAGTATCTATTTGACAATGTCACAGAAGGCACATGATGTTATTACCAGTGGTGAGGGTCTAGGTATTAGGTGTTCCCAGGTTCTAGGCCTACTACCCAAACACCTGAAAATAAGGGCTCCCACACATAAGCAAAAGAAGCAGATAACATTATTAGAGAGAAACGCACTCTCAAGATTAACTGGCCCACATGGCTGAGAGTATCCAGCAGCCCGAATTATTGTTTGGCACATTCTCTTAGGGAGTTTAAGAGAAGGGGCTGATTGCTAAGTGGAATGTTTTGGGTGGCTCTCCATTTTGATTTATGGATTACACCATAAATTCATATATCCTGCTGTGCATGACCTTTCCCATAATGTTTCTGATTTTAGTCATTTGCATGCCCAATTGCATATAAACATAACATGGTAAATAGTATACTCCCTCTAAAATTTCTCTTGAAGGGCATAGTTTGTTTTCCGTATTTCTTATGTACCCTAAACTAGCTCGGGACACATCAGGCCTTCTAGCTCTGTGCCTGACTACATCAGGAATAAACCTGAAACTGTCTAAGTCTGGTTGTAACTAGGAGTGGAACAGAATCTGCATTACTGTGCAGAGGTCAGAGTGTGCATAGGCAGATACAGGTGGGTGCTGAGGGGGTGCTGCCCTTACTAGCTGCACTGTGAAGAGGAGCCTGTGAAGGAGCTGCTGGATACAT
>JAQQSO010000299.1:0-17360 GCA_028658305.1 Pachyuromys duprasi | reverse complement strand
TATACCACTCTTAGGCATATATGCAAAAGATTCTCAAGTACACAAGAAGGACATTTGCTCAACTATGTTCGTGGCTGCTTTGTTTATAATAGCCAGAACCTGAAAAGAACCCAGATGTCCCTCAGTTGAGGAATGGATACAGAAATTGTGGTACTTTTACACAATGGAATACTACTCAGCAATTAAAAAGCAGGAAATCATGAAATTTGCAGGCAAATGGTGGGAACTGGAAACGATCATCCTGAGTGAGGTATCCCAAAAGCAGAAAGAAACATATCTTATATACTCTCTTATATAGACTTATAGGATAGGAAGGTCAAGGTGAAATCTATACACCTAAAGAGGATATACAGGAAGGAGGACCCAGGTTGGTATGGTCAATGCTTGTTTTGATGGACAAATGGGATGGACATTGAGTGGAGGAGAAAACAAGCAACAGGACAGGAGCATGCCAAGCAGGACCTCTTGCGGAGGGGGCAATGTAGCGAGGTATCAGAGCAGATATTAAGACTTGGGATCTGCCTTTGGCAGAGGGCGAGAAGTAATGATAGATCTGGGGGAGGTTGGTGAGACTTGGGGAGAACAAGAGCTCCACAAAGACCAAACTGAGCAGGGCACAGGGGTCTTGTATGAGACGGTTTCTACAATCAAGGACCATGTGTGGATGTGGCCTGGAAGTCCCACTTAGATGGGGCCCATGATAGCTTGTTGTAGGACTAAAGACCCTAGTGAGGGAAACAAGGACTGTTTCCATCATGACCTTGATGGCTGACTCTTTGACCCTCCCCCATACAAGCCGGGGAGTCACAGACTGGCTAGATCCCAGGGGAGGACATTGCAGCCAGCCCTGAGGAGACAGGATGAGCTGGGGTTGGATGGAAGGGGAGGAGTTCCTCCCCTGTTGGTGGACTTGGAGGGGCGGGGAGGAGGGAGATATGGGAGGGAGTGGGAAAGTGGGAGGGAATGAGGGAGGAGGCTACGCCTGGGATGCAAAGTATCTAACCTGTGATTGATATAAAAATAAAAGTAAAAAAGAACAGACTTCTTTAGTACCTGGAATACCCCTCCTTTACTGGGCCTGAATCCCTGCTACTTCTGTGGTCCTCCATTTTGTCTAGTCTGCATTTATCATTTCACGAGGATCTTTTGTATTCTGAGGAGAAAGAGTTGTGGTACTTACTCTCCCCTTCTTTAGAGTTAGTGTGCTGACAAGGACACATGATGGGAGATTCAAAGCTGTTTTTGAGGAAAGGATGGGGACAGGCAAGATGCAGTGTGCTGAAATAGTCTGTTATCCCCAAACCCACTGCAACTTTTTCCTTTAGGGAGGTGAAGTAACGTTCTTTTAAGCAGGCATTCTTTATCCTGTTTTCCCAAGCTTGGGCTTATCATCAGGTTCAGTTCAGGATTTTAGAAACAGTTGGTTAGGTTGGGGTCCCATCCTTACTGACCTTCGGACCTGTGATCTCTGACTACTGCATATTAGACTGAGCCTCCACATTTCTAACCGGCCAGAGAGTGATCTGACTCTTCCTCCATTCATGTCCTGGCTTTCATCCCTCTACTTGGTAGCCTATGCTTTAATATTTTGTGTAGTGACGCCTGATCTGATAATGTTGAGCCTTGTCCTGAGCCATGTACTTGCAGAGCCTGGTTCCCAGCAGACTAAAGGTGGTAAGGAAATGTAGAAAGGACAGGCATGTATACACACACACACACATGAACACACACACACACACACCAGAGAGAGACTGAGAGAGAGACAGAGAGAGAGAGAGAAAAGCTTGGATTGGCTGGCTTGAGATCTCTGTGAATCTACAGCACCCCAGATCTCAGTGTGTATATCGAATTCAGTCCGAAAGGGAAGTGGTATGCAATAGCAAACAGGTAAAAAGGCTGCAGGTTATTGCAGACATCCGGGAAATAAGGCAGGTTTAGGTATCCTCAGTCATGACTGCCTGTGTGGGGAAGCAGTCCGGGAAGGGGGAAGCTATGGTGGACATTTCTGCACACACTGGAAATGTTCCTTTTTGGATGGGAGCAATTCTTTTCCATCCTAGTGAGCCTCCTCCAGGGAAGGCTTTGTCCTTGATCTTGGGTTTGAGCCATTGGTCATTGACTCACCTATGCCAGTGTCAAATAACACACATTCATTCAGGACTTCACTAGCTTCTTACAAAACCATTTATCAGGCAGGTCTTTCTTGACTTCTTGGAAATGTTCCAGTTCATTTGGCTAATGGTACCGTTGTGGTGGGAAAACATGGTAGTAGGCAGCAGGCATGGCAGCAGGAATAAGACACCAAGTCCGCATCGTAAAACCAAACATAAATCAGAGAGTGGACTGGAAGTAATTGTAGGATTTTAGGTTAAACCCACCCTCAGCCACTTTCATCTGTTGGTGGCTTCCTCACCAAAGGCAAAACTTTGAGTCTCTCCCTCTACATTTTCATATTATTTCTCTTTACATTTGCTTATAAATGCCACTCCTAGTTCGAATCCTGAAGCTGAGCGTCTGAAAATTGAGGAACACAGAATCAAGATTACATGGAAACCATATACTCGGTGTTAGTACTGACCCAGGGAAAGGCTGCCTGTGAACACTTTAGCGGGGAGAACCTCAGAGCCATGGGAAGTCACGGGAGGACCGGGAGTCTCTCGCTTCAGAGTACACACAGGAAAAGTAGGAAATGGTTTGGGACTGATAAGATCAGAGGTTCAAAGGGAGCCAAGTTAGAATTTCCTAATTGGTACAAATTTTCTGATCCCTCCCCCAGGTATTGCAAGGTAACTCAGATGAAGTCCTTGCTTTGCCCTCCCCAGATGACTGTTCTCAGGACACAGGGAGTAAGATCAACAGGCAGGGAAGATGCTCCCCTGGGATGCCATGTCTCTATGCTCTCCAGCGGGAACCTGTGATCCTCCTCAGACACAGAAGTAACAAACTTCTGACATGCATTAAAGACCCCTTCGCCTAAACTGTGCAGGATCTCCTCAGGACCAGAGTCCTCCCCTGCCACATCCATCTGGGTAAGTGCTCTGCACCAAAGGGCAGAATCAGAAGGTGGTCGGGTCCCAGGCAGACTGTGGGAGGAGGAGCCCTGGGCTACAGGACATTTTCAGCATCTGCGGAGAAGATGCTGAACTCTGACAGCCCCTCAGCACAGGGGACTCTATGCTGCACTGGTAACGAGCATGGTTTTTCCTTAGGATATTTGTTTTCTGTAATTCCTAAAATTCTTCTATTTTCCATGCTTCCAGAATACCAATACACTTCTGGTTTGCATTCATTTTGTGTTAAAGTAAATGACTTTCTGTGTTAGCACTTCAGTCACACAATTTATTTCCTTTTTTATTCTTTCCTACAGCTCTCCTCACGTTATCCAGGAAAGCTTAAACGCACAGCTTAATGTAATGTCCTCAACACTGTATCTGGCTTCTGTGAATAATTAAGAGGTTTGAATCTTTATGAGGAAATGAAGGTGTAGGTTCAAGGCGCCACAGAGGACAGTCCCGACTGTGCTGCGGCTCCTTCCAGTTCATCTATAGATGCTAGAACTCAGAGGCTGCCTTCAGCCTGGACTCTGCCACTGGGAAGTCTCAGGTAAGGGACAAGTTTGCCAGTTAGGAGATGTCAAGTCCATGGTAAGTCTGGTGGTGGGTTCCTCTTTCTGGGTTCTAAGGACAGGAATTCATGACTCCTAGAGCCTGGGAGAGACAATTGCAAAGTGCTCAGGTAATGGAAACATCTAGATTTTGTTTCTTTCTCTAGGCCTTGTCTCTGTTCTTAGCTCTCACAGTTCTCCTATAGAACAACTGGGTCCCTGTAGTAACAGCAGGCATCTGTGACAAAACTTTCAGGTCTGTGAGGACTTTGTTCCTTCCTTTTACAACACTGCAACAGTCTAGCTGCAGGGTGAGCTCCGAGGACAATAAAAAGTTTCAACCATTCCTCATCCCAAGTGTTTTTCATGGTTTTCCCCATCACACCCCGCAGCTCCTTTACTTCATGGCCTCTCTGGACACATCTCTGATACCTGCTTAGTTTTCCTTTTCTGAGGCCCTGGTGCCTGCTCCCCCACTGTTTTCTGAGCTTTCCAAGTAGAATTGTTACAGAATACTGCCCAGTGTGACTCTGTTCTAATCACCACGGACTTCCATGAAGCAGAGCCAGTCCCACCTTCCAAACCCCTCTGTCCACTGCACAGGGAGGCAGAGCAGGGGATGAGAGAGATGGTGACACTGTAAAGATGAGCCGTGTGACAGTGACGAACACAAGCACACAGCTTCATAAACATGAGGGTGGACAGGTTTTGCTCAGCCGGGACAGAATCCATGATACTTACATAACCTCACAACATCCTGAATGCTCCAGCTGTACCCAAGCTGTGGAGGAGAACACAAGCATCACTCCCTGCCTTTTTCCTCCCAGGCTGCAGTGCACCTACAGGGCCACAAGCACCCAGCATGCAGAGGCATCTGCAGAGTTGTTTCCTTTTTCCTTTCCACTCTCTATATGCCTCTAGGTTACAAGTTCTGGCTGCTGCTGTGCTGAACATTGGTCCTTGTTTGAGGCCTATTTGATGATGTCATGGATCTCAGGCTGTCCATGATTCAGGTAACTGAGGGATGACAAAGTGTCCACAGTTGTGGCTTCCTGACTCCATGCAGAACAGGGGACTCTAACCTTGATGCATGAGCTGCTGAAGCCTTCACAGCTGCTGTAACAGGGAATGCTCAGGTTTCTTATGAATATTTCTTTCTCCAGGAGTATTTTGGTCTTCTGTTCTAAACTCTAAGCCTTTCCTTCCTTGTCCCCAATGTGTCCTCTTCACAGGGAACCTATTTCTCAAATCCAGGTCCTTTCTCTGTGTACAGAACATCAGTTCTCTCTGTAGGAAACCTGATAGGACAGGGTATAAAATGGAATTTTAGGGCACAGTGCAATTGAATCCCAAGGACACGGGCAGCTGTTGCAGCCTGAATTGTTGTGAAAAAGGCTTTCCCTTACATAATTTTTCTGAAGGCAGGAAGTGGCTGTCGTGTTCTCTGGTCTCCTGTGCTGTGCTAGGTAGGCCTTCACGTGAGGACTAACATCTGGGGAGAGGAGCAAGGTCACCCCTTTCAGGCTCTTTTCTATGAAGGGTTGATAGTCACCACAATGCTTTGTATGTGAATGATGCATTAGCCCAGAATTTTCTATATACCTTCACATAGGCACAGTTGAGGGTGCTGCACTGTCTGCAGCTGGCAGATGGCTCAAGGCTGTTGCTTGTCTCACTCAGGACAAGCTGGTGCTCACAGTTCCATGACATCGTGTCACTCTCCAAGGTTTTCCTGCAGAGAGGAAGCAACTGTGAAGTTTCCCCTCCACACTAACAAGGTTCTGCAGTGACTTCAAAGCAATGATCTCCTGAAGCCATGATGCCATGAATATGGCTGAAGAGTCCTGGCTCCTGAGAAGGCCTGGCTTCCCGAAGTGACTTACATGTTGCAGGCTGTAGTTACTGAAGTCACCCTAAAAATAGCACAGCCTGCCCTCAACTCTACAGAGGCTGACAACCCTCTCCCTGGATTAAAAATGTGATGTCTTAGTAAGAATCAATTCCCCTCCCTATTCCTCTCCCTCTTCTCCCTCTCTCATGTTTGTGTATGAATGTATTGAGGTATTTTATCCACCTGAACATAAAAGCCCTGCATTTCATAAAAATGGTAGGAGAGAAACATATATTAGAATCATTTTGTTAGAAGATGCTAGTGAATGCATATATTTCAAGTTTTTTTACACTTTTAACACTTTACCAATGTGTACTTTATCTTCCACGAAATTTGTGTATAAAGCACATGGCTACCATTATGTGTGTACACAGGTTACAAGCTGACACTAAAGTTGAACGTCAGTGAGCACCTCTGTTCTGTATCTTGAAGGCTTGATTACTGTTTATTTTTCTGGGGTCATCACAGCACAGACTCAACCATATTGGCTGTGTGCCATAAACTGTTATTCTATGTCACCTGTTGATGGAACTGAATTTCCTCCCCTCCTCTTCCTTTTCTTTCCTGGTCCTTCCTTCTCCACCACCCCTGACTTCTCGCCATTGAGACTGAGGTCAGGGAGGAGCCCTTGCATTATGAGGAACTCCACAGGTTCACAGAAATAAAATTCTGACTTGCTTAATCATGACTCTCTGTGACTGGGGCCACTAATCTTTTGAAGAACTAGCGTTTTGTGTTGCTATTATAGAATTTTTATGTGAGGAAACCCAAATTATTGTTTTTATCAAGTATCCATTTCAGCTCTGAATTATTCATTCTTATTAAGTGCTTATGAATTTTAACATTTTCCCTATTCCTTCATTTTATAAATACTTCTTTGAATTTTGAAGCTTACAATATAATTATACATTATGTCTTTTCCCGTTCCTCCCTCAAAACCCATCTGAATATCCTCCCCATGCTGTCCTTCATTTTCATGGCCTCTTTTTTTCTTTAATTGTTATTACATACATGTATAGTCTCAAATACATAACTATGACCTGCTCAGTCTTTATGATGTAACTTGTTTGTGTGTTTTCAGGGCTGATAAGTTGGTTTGGACCACTAGTTGGTGTGCCCTTCCCTGGAGAAGACTGTTGCTCCTGCTCTTAGCATTCTTACTCTCCTGTAGTTCTTTGATTGGGCTGAGCAGTGGCTTCCTGCACCTTGGCATGTCTGAGAGCTGTTGTCCTGGTTTAGCTCATCTTTAGTCAGTCATGTGGGTAAGGTTACTGCTGTAGCTCCTCAACACTCCTGGAGAGAGAATCTCACAGAGAATTCCCTAGTCCCCTGTTCTTCAATCCCTCCATGCTGTCTTCAGAAGCAGTGTTCTCTGAGCCTTGCTCACAGTTCTTTCGTAGATGAATCCACTGAGCCTGGGATCCACAACTCTACACGTTTATCAGTTGTGGTTTTCTGCACTGCTCTCCATCTTCTGCAAAGAGAAGTTTTCTTGTTGAGAGGTGTGGATTACACTCATCTGTGAATATAAGAACAAATACTTAAAGCATTTAAAACGTTTTTACTTCTTGTCGTTATACTCTATTACAGTGCAATATGATCTGGAAAACTATGAAATGATTTCATCTCATACCCCTGATTTTCAGTTGATCATTCTTTACTATGTATTGGTGAAATTTTTACAATATTATATACTTCATATGTATTAAATCTTCATGAAAGTAAATGATGAGCTCTACATAAAATTATTGCCTTAGAATGAGCTGGCCCTAAGTCTACTGTAATCATAGTTTTATTTACTACCCTGATTTTATGTGTCAAAAGAGAAAAAAGTCAGAGCATGCTCACACTGATATTGGATCATCGGGGTCTTTTCACAGAGGAATCACGGCCGGAGATGAAAGTCATAGGAGAGTTAGGAAAGACTTAGGAGAGTTCAGAGAAAGACCAGGATTTCGAACTCTCTGGAAAGGGAACTTGGATTCATCCTTCTCCCCTTTCGGTCATTTTGTCTTTTCTGTTTTATGCAGGGAAGGAACTTATCAGTCATTAACAGGGCTGTATTCCATCTCCCAGGCCACCATATGAGTAAGCCAGCAGCTGATGTGTGTAGAGATCACTCTGTGCTGGAAACAGGTCCACTCTTGGTGTGTATGTAGCGTGTCTTCACTCCTAGTGTCTCCTTGACTGTCCGCATGTTCCAGAGTTGCTGACTGGAGCTCATCTTCTGAGTGCTATGGTCACGCTCCAAAGAAATGGCAGATAGTCAGTAGGATTCGATTCAGAGTCCAAACTGGTAATTATTTGTTCTGGAGATTTATTAAGAACATTTGGCTGGGCAGTGGGGGTGCATGCTTTGAATCCCAGCACTCAGGAGGCGAAGGCAGGAGGATCTCTGAGTTCTAGGCCAGCCTTGTCTACAGAGTGAGTTCCAGGTCAGCCAGGACTACACAGAGACACTCTGACTTAAAAAACAGAGAGAGAGAGAGAGAGAGAGAGAGAGAGAGAGAGAGAGAGAGAGAGAGAGAGAGAAGAACAAGAGGAAGAAGAAGAAGAAGAAGGCAGAGGTAAGAGAGAAACAGAGGGGAGAGAGACAGACAGACAGGAAGAGACATAGACAATGAATGAATGAGTGAGTGAATACTCGGCACAAGAGGACACTGAAATAAAAGGACCATGTGCATGTGTGTCTGACAATCAAGTGAGATACAGCTCTTACCCCAGAATAAAACAAAAATGTGGATCAGAAGAGGAAATTTTTTTATAACTTGTGGAAATGTTTAATGTATAGGAAGGTTTGTATTCTGAGATAGCCCTAGAATTCACTTTTGCTTGGGAAGCACCAGGACAGTGGGTACAGTAGGGACAGTGGGGAATGTGGCCTCAAGGTGCTGTGAGCTGGAGCTGAGTTCTAATTGGAGGAGGTGGAATTGGAGTGAATTGACATCTTGTTGCCAGCTCTGTGTTGGTGGCTAATGCTTCATTGCCAGAATTTGTAATGAAGAGCTTTCTCTTTTCTCCTCAGAATTTTGTGCTTCACGTACACACACACAATGAATAAAGCCAGCATACTCCACACTGACACAAACATTAGAGCCACCTTGTTCTCTGAAATGGGTGTTGGGATCTCAGCCAACGGCATCCTTTTTCTCTTCCACCTCTGCATGCTCATTGGTGCCAACAGGCCTAAGCCCATCGATCTTGCCATTGGTTTCCTGTCCCTGACCCAACTGCTGATGCTTCTAACTATGGGACTCATAGCTGCAGACATGTTTCTGTCTCGGGGGAGGTGGGATCCCACCACATGCCAATCCCTTATCTATCTGCACAGGTTTTTGAGGGGCCTCTCCCTGTCTGCTACCTGTCTGCTGTATGTCCTCTGGACCCTCATCCTCAGCCCTAGAAGCTCCTGTTTAGACAAATTTAAACATAAATCTCCCTATCACATCTCATGTGCCCTTTTTCTTTGTGTTCTCTACATGTCTTTTAGCAGCTACCTCTTCCTATCTATTAGCACCATCCCCAACTTGACGACAGAAAATTTTATGTTTGTTACTCAGTCTTGCTCACTTCTCCCCCTGAGTTACTCCAGACAAAGCACATTTACCACACTGGTAGTCTTCAGGGAAGCCTTTCTTATCAGTCTAATTGTCCTCTCCAGCGGGTACATGGTGATACTTTTGTGTAGACACAGGAAACAGGCCCGGCCTCTTCACAGTACCAGCCTTTCTCCAAAAGCATCCCCAGAGCAAAGGGCCACCGGGATCATCCTGCTGCTCATGAGCTTCTTTGTGGTTCTCTACAGTTTGGAGACTGTTATCTTCCAAATGAGAATGAAGTTCAAAGATGGATCACTGTTGTACTGCATCCAGATTCTTGTGTCCCACAGCTATGCCACAGTCAGTCCCCTTGTGTTTCTTTGCACTGAAAAGCGTATAGTTACATTTTTGAAGTCAGTGTGTGACAGGAAAGTAAATATTTGATTATTCGGTAATGGGTATGATCCCTTAATATAATCCAAAATGTTGCCATCAGATCATGACACATAGCCAACCCTTTGGCAGAGTGCAGGGAATCATTTGAAAGAGGGGGGGGGGTGGAGATAGTATGACCTGAAGAGGACATGAGCTCCGCAATGACCAAATATATCAGGGCATAGGGGTCTTTTATGAGACTTTTTCTCCAATCAAGGACCATGTGTGGATATAACCTAGAACCTCTGCTTGAATGTAGCAAATGGTAGCTCAATATCCAAGTGGGTATACTAGTAAGGGGAACGGGGCCTTTTTCAGACATGAACTCAATGGCTGGTTCTTCAACCCCCCACCCCCCGAGGGTGGAGCAGCCTGCCTTATGCCCACCTGTTGAAGCAGAACTCGGGTCCTTCCCAGAATGGCCCTTGAACACACACACAGGGACTGAGGTGGTTATTGGCAGACCCGAGCAGTGTGTGCCCGCATTGCGCAGGCCGGTCAAAAAGGTCTCCTATGCCCTCTTCGTCTGATCTGTGTACACACACACACACACACACACACACACACACAGGGACTGAGGTGGTTTCTGGCGGGGACGATCAGTGTGTGCCTGCCTTATGCCTACTGTTTGAAACAGAACCCGGGTTCTTCTCAGACTGTCCCGTGGACTCACACAGGGACTGAGGTGGTTATTGGCAGAACCAAGCAGTGTGTGCCCGCAGTGTGCAGGTCAGTCAAAATGGTACCAGGGTCGTCCTCAGTCTGGCCTGGAGACTGTGAGACGCAGTCTGGTATGGCGGCTGCGGGCACCCAGCGTGCGTGGCTGCTTGTTCAGATCAGAGCTGTGCTCTGCTGGTTACCCGGAGATTTTTCTGGGGAATAAGTGGGTGTGCCTAGGATTTTCCCACTTGATTTCCTCACCATAGGAGTTCAGCTCACCTGGCAATCACAAATGCTGGTGTTTTAGGTCCCTGAGTTCAGTCTCCTGGTTGCTGCGTTGTTTTTGCTGTCCTACTCCTCAGACACGGTGTCCTCTCCTGGTAGATATCTTGGATCCTCCTTGTCTCTATTTTTTATGAAGCATTTCTTCTGTGATATTTCCTGGGGGCTGTTGCTAGGAGAGTTAACTTTGTTTTTTGCCAGGTGCACATTCTGTGATATTTCCTGGTACCTGAATTCAGCTCCCAGTCAAGATCTTTATTTCAAAATGGAGCTATACCCAGGCTAACTAGGCTAACCATACCCAGGATAACTTAAACTCTTCAAGATCATGACATAGCAGAAACATTCCTTGGCTTAAACTGATATGTGAAATCATCCTTTTTCTGCTACATCTGTTTACTTTGTGTGTAGATGGCAAGTATATAAAAGAAAATAAAACTGCATTCTCACTCAGATAACACCTGAGGTTTATCTTTCTCCATGGGTTTTCAAAGGAAATCTGTGAGACGTCTCTCAGCTGGCCTGTGTTAGCACATTACTTTTTATTTTCTATTTATTTATTTTGGATTTTGAGGCAGGGTTTCTCTGTGTAACCTTGGCTGTTCTGGGCTCGCTTTGTAGACCAGGCTGACCTCAAACTGAAGAGATCCGCCTGGGAGTAAAGGCATGTGCCACCATGCCCTGTTTACATTTAACTTTTTTAAACAATGATTTATTTTTAACTTTTAACAGTGTGTGTGTGTGTACTTGAATGCAGGCGCTCATGGTTGCCAGAGGTGTCAAGTACCCCTAGAGCTAGACTTATAGGCAGTTGTGGGTCACCTGAGTGTGAGTGTTGGTAACCGAACTTGAGGATTCTAGAAAACAATTTACTCATGTGCTGAGCCATCTCTCTGGCACAGCCCCTTATTTAACTATGACATTTTCAATAAATCAATGCTTCTGCTGTTTATATTTGAAAAAATACACAAGGAAACATTGTTTTGAGAATAAATTATCACACAATGCAGAAAATACAGTCATACTCATAGCCAAAACAATATTCAGAGATCCATACTGTCATTTGCATAATGATGCTCCTATGGACAGATTGAAAATAGTCAAATGTAGGAACAGCCACTGTCTGGATGTGTCAGGATGTGGGATCAGGTCATGGCCTCCCTGTGCCAAGGAATGCTAGTCAGACTTAGAACATAAAGAACATCTGGAATGTCTGCCATGCCAGTCGGAGACACTGAACAAACTTAGTGAGTTACTTAGAAAGACAAAGCTTACAGGTGTCAAAGGAATAGAGATCATAAACAAAGTCTGTTATCTAGGCTGAAAATATCCAAATTTAAATAATAGATAGTTACAGATAGTTACTTCGCTGTAGTATTGATAAATGATAGGACTGAGGGTTTGCAGCTGTTGGACTCCTGAGGTGGGGAGAACCTCCGTTCTTAGGGATAGACGCCAGACACCAATAACTCACAAAGACAAGGCTTGTTGCAAACAGCAAGAGGTGTTTACTAGTAGCCAGCATGTCGGGGCTCTGTTCACAACTCCCACACAAGGGGTTGGTACAGAGCGCCCAGCAATGGAATCACAGAGTTTATAAAGGCAAAAACCACAAAATAGGAGGGGATCTAGGGGTAAGGGACTTTCCTAATGGGGCAATCTGTGATTGGCAGTGCCCAGGTGTGGTGACTAGGGGACGGTTAGAAATTGTATCCATATCTACAGAAGGGCATCTCTAAGAAATGTTTTCTATCAGATCGGGTTTAGTATTGTATCAGATCCGGGTTTGGTAATGATTAAAGCTCATAAGTCTCAGTTCCCGTGGTTAGTTCCCATGGTTAGGGCCAAGTTAAAATTTTCCATCCTTACACAGCAGGCCTGCATATTTTCGAATAAACCAATACGTCCCCAGAGCACACTTCATGCTATGGAACACTGACCCAGTCACAGAAGTCACACAGCTGAGCACACTCAGAGGAATACTTCACACAGCTGAGCACACTCAGAGGCACAATTCACACTGCTGAACACTCTCAGAGAGAAAAGCTTCACACAGCTGAACACACAGTGAAAAAATTTACACAGCTGAACACACTCAGAGGCATACTTTACAGAGCAGAACACACAGAGAGCGAACTTCATACAGTAAAACTGTTATCTGTCAGTCAAAGTGAGGGAATGTCACAAAGCTGAACCCCACTCACATCCAGAATCGAGTAACCAGTGTTGACACTTACATATAATCTAAAGAAATAACTGAAAACTGGTTGCTGGAAAGCAAAAGATCGCAGAAGATCTGTTCCATGTTGTGTCTAGACTTTGAGTGAGGCATGGAGCCTCAGTCAGGCTGTATGGTAACAAAAAGGATGGTATTTAACTAGGTGACTTGAGAGAACATTTAAAATACCAGGCAGACTGTAGGAGGAGGGGCGCTGGGGTTCCAGGGTGTTTTCAGCCTCTGTGGAGGAGGCCTCAGCTCTGGCAGCTCCTCAACACTGGGAACTGTGTTATGCAAAATAAGCAGATTTCATAGGAGGATACTTGTTTCTGTAACTTGGAATCTTCAGGTTACATAGTATCAACTTTACACCTGTATTTCTTTTTTTAATTTAATGACTCCTGTTGATCAGCTCTGTTGGCATTCATGTTACTGAGGAGCTTTCATAAATGTATCAGCAGAGAACTGATGTTTTCATTTCAAATTTTTAATCACCAATCCTGTTTGCATCTGTGGTTGGCCTATGGCAAATGCAAGTATTATGAGAGACTTCTGTAGTTTGAGAAATCAAAATAATTTCAGGATCTTCAGAAGAGAGTTCCAACCCCAATTTCATCTCCTAGAGGATACCTCGCATTGTTACAAAGTATCTACCAGAATTTTCTCACTGCATCTTTGTCTCCTAATTCTCCTTCAGAAATTACAAACTGTGTTGTTTGTCTTGCCCCATATTTTATACATCAAGACGTGTCAGTAGAGGGCCATGGAGATGAGGCTGCAGGCAACCAAACATTGAACCATGAATGGGATGTGCTCCCTGGACCTTGAGGCATCAGGAACTGATAAGTTTTAGAACTCATTGTGTTCTATTAATTGAAACAAATTTCCCCATCAATTTCCATATGAATGGGTGTTCATGGCCTCTCTTCCTTTGGAGGAGCCTTTGTTCCTGTACTTTGCTCTGTGCTTGGCTTTCATATCTTTTTCCTGGCAACTTTAACAGTCAGATCAATTTGAACCTTCTTCTTTTCCTCTTGTAGTTCATAGGGTATGGTATCAGGAGGGTAAAGCCAGTGAGGAAGAAAGTCTAGGCTGCTACTGCATCATGGAGAGGAGCATGAAGGCAGGTTCCTGTGCAGCCCTCCTGAGTTTCCCAGCATTGACAGCTCTGTCTATGACCAACCTCTCCCAGCTTTCTCTCTCTTCATTTTAAAAGAATGCTGATCTACTTCTGTTTCTGAATGTGTATATAAACACATTAGTAAACATCCGGGCTTCAGATTTGAGCCCTGGCAAGGCCTGAAATAATTTCCATTACAAAACAACAACAACAACAACCCAAAATGTGTAATTCCAGCCCATTTTCTAGAAATATATGCCATTCCTTAGCTCAGATATTGGAGATGATTTTGCCCATAATATTCCTGCCGTTCATTTACTTCATGGCCTTCTGGATTCAAAGCTAGCATCTCCTTGGTAACAGTTTTCTTTCTTGAGACACCAGCTGTCTCTCTGGCTTAGCTCAAGCATAGCTCTGGCTTTCCGGGGAGAGCTATGCAACACATGGCACACACTGTTCAGGTCCACCTCATCCCTCACCAATTGCAAGAGACAGGAGCAGTTCCCCTTCTGAGCTGCCCTGTGCGTTTTGCCTCTTCTCAGAGCAGCAGGCGAGAGTGCTGATCCCATGGTAATGGTGAGCGGTATGATGGAGGCAAAATCAAGCATATGGATTCATAATCATAGGGCGGACAGGTACCGCTCAGCCTTGACATAAACCATACTCTCTATACATTTTCTCAACATGAGGAGATGGGAAGGCTGAATCCATGTTGTAGAGGAGGAAACTTTTTTCTCCTCCCTGGATGTAGTGCAGCCTCAGTACCACAATCACCCAGCATGCACTAGGGTCTGCAGAAGGTTTTCTTTCCTCTTTCCATTCCACTCTCTATTTCGCTCCAGGTCACAAGCTCTGGTCACTGCTGTGCTGAACACTGGTCATGTGTTTGAGGCCTTTGGATCTCAGGCTGTCCATGATTCAGGCACCTGAAGGATGACACAGTGTCTACACTCATGGCTTCCTGGTTCCTGGCAGAACAGGAGCCTCTAACCCTTTGCCATGATAAGCTGAAATCCTCCCAGTTGCTCTAACTGGGAATGCTCAGGATCCAACTGGACATTTTTGCTCAAGGTATGTTTCATTCTCCTTGTTCTACTTTCTAAGCCTTTCCTTCTTCTTCTCCAATGTGGCCTCTTCACAAAGGGCCTATTTCTCAAACACATGTTCATTCTCTGTGACTTATGCTGTAGTGAAAGATTTGGGGTTTGATCCATGGCATCATCAAATAGGCCACAAATAAGTGCCCAGTGTTCAGTACAGTAATGACCTGAACTTGTGATCTGGAAGGATGGAGAAAGTGGGGTGGAAAGAAGAAACTCAGTTATGTTATGTAAGCATAGTTCTTTTTTAATCCCAGGTGTGGAATGTTGGGCTGCTCTACATTGTCCACAGCAACAGACTATTTGCCTAATGCAGGCTTTGAGAGGCCATGATCTTTGCCAGCCACAAATATTTTAATGTTGAAGACTGAAGAGAGAGTAAGAGCCAGGGCCAGGTGGGAAATGGATGGGGGCTCCAAGGAAGAAGAAATCTGCTGCAGCTTCCTCCCTGCTTCTCCTGTTTGCTCTTGATGCATTTGACAAGAAGTGGGAGATATCCTGAAATGAAGATTGTACTTGCCCCAAGGAACCCAACAACCCTAACCAGCAGGAAGTAGATTAAGGGAACTAAATGCACTCTCTTCTCTTCTTTTTTCTCTCCTACCTGATGTCAAGGTGTTGGAAGGGATGGGGCAGAGAAAGAAGAGATATAAGAAAATCCAATAAAATAAAAAAAGACTTTCAAGAGTATGCCAACACCACCTCATTTTACGGGTGATGAAATAAAGTGCATGGGAGTTTGACAAGGAAATACATGGAAGGATCAAGGTTTTTTTCTCTCTCTCTGTCCCCCCTTCTTTCTTACATTCCTTTTTCTTTTTGATGAACTCAAAAGAATTAAAAAAATAAGTATTCTACAAGAATAACATGCCATATACCAAGGTTAAAATATGTGTTTCAGATTAGTTTGTGTATCGATTTTTATTTTATTTTTAATTACATGCGTGTATTGACACATGTGTGCAGCTTTCTACAGAGTTAAAAATAGGGTGTCAGGTCCCCTGGAGCTGGACACAGTGGCAGTTGTAAACTGCTTGAAGTAGATACCAGGAAATGATCCTGGTTTTTCTGCAAGAGCAGGAAGTGCTCTTAATTGCCGAGCCTCCTCTCCAGCTCCCAGAATAGTGTTTTTAAAATGTGTTGGAGATCCAAATTCATACCATATGCCCACTCAACTGGTGCTCTTATCCACAGATCCTTGACCATGGGAGATCTTTTCCATCTTCTGATATCTTCTTCAATTTGTTTCTTCAGAGACTTGAAGTTCTTGTCACACAGGGCTTTCACGTGTTTGGTTAGAGTTACACCAAGATAGTTTATATTATTTATGGCTATTGTGAGGTGTTGTTTTCCTAACTTCTTTGTCCGTCCATTTATCATTTGTATAAAGCAGGGCTGCTATTTTTTTGAGCTCCTCGAGTATATAGCTACTTTGCTGATCATGTTGATCAGCTGGAGGAGTTCTCTGGTAAAAATTTGGTTCATTTATGTATACTGTTACATTATCTCCCAAATGTGATACTTTGACTTCTTCCTTTCCAATTTGTAATCCCTTGATCTCCTTTAGTTGTCTTATTGCACTAGGTAAAACTTCATGTTCTATGTTGAATAGATATGGAGAGCGGGAAACTTCATCTTGTCCCTGATTTTAGTGGAATCACTTTAAGTTTCTCTCCGTTTAATGTGATGTTGGCTCTAGGCTCTCTGTATATTGCTTTTGTGTTTAGGTATGTGCCTTATATTCCTGATCTCTCCAAGACTTTAAACAGTAAGGTGTGTTGGATTTTGTCAAAGGCTTCTTCAGCATCTGATGAGATGACCATATGATTTTTTTCTTTTAGTTTTTTTATATGCTGATTACATCGATGTCTTTTCTTTCTGAGTTCTTAGATGGAAAGTTGAGTTTATAAATTTTAGTACTTTTTCTTCCCCTTAATATCTGATGTTAGTCACATGGTCTAAATAACTATAAAATAGTATCACCTATGGCCTTGATTTTTTAAATATAATTTATTTATTTTTATATTAATCACAGGTTAGGTACATTGCATCCCAGGCATAGCCCCCTCCCCCATTCACTCCAATACTCCCCATCCCTCCCTCATCTCCTCCCTGCCCCCTCCAAGTTCACTGACAGGGGGAGGACCATCTGACCCCAGTTCATCTTGTCTCCTCAGGGCGGGCTGCAATGTCTTCCCCTGGGATCTAGCCAGGCTGTTACTCCTGGGCATTTATGGGGGAGGGTCACAGAGCCAGCCATTGATTTCATGACAGAAACAGTCCCTGTTCCCCTTACTAGGGTCTTCAGTTGGACACCGAGCTACCATGGGCCACATCTGAGCGGGGATTCCAGGCCATATCCAAACATGGTACTTGGTTGGAGAAACTCTCTTGTATAAGACCCCTGTGCCTTGCCCAGTTTGGTCTTTGGGGAGCTCTTGTTCTCCCCAAGTCTTACTAACTTCCCCTATTTTCATTATTATTCCCAGCCCTTTGCCGAAGGCTTGGTTG
>JAQQSO010000298.1:0-17370 GCA_028658305.1 Pachyuromys duprasi | reverse complement strand
TTTCCCAATCTGTTGGCTCTCGTTTCGTTCGGATGACAGTGTCCTTTGCTTTACAGAAGCTTTTCAGCTTCATGAGGTCCCACTTATTGATTGTTGATCTTAGAGCCTGTGCTGTTGGTGTTCTATTCAGGAAGTAGTCTCCAACTTAGCTACATTTTCAATGTCAGTAAATGTGCATCTACAGAGCCACTCTTACAGGGCAACAATTGTTCTAGTATTTGGTTGTAATAAACAATTTTACAATCCCTCGATGTTGGGTATTTGGGAAATTTCAATGTCTTGAGCTATAGTTATCCTCACACACCACGATATTTAAATCTTTCTGTACTTCGCTGATTATCTCTATAAATTAAATTTAAGTTCTTAGAAGGAGACCAGATGACTGGAGAAATATTAAAAAGTGTGTGTGTATGCGTGTGTGTATGTATGTATACCTGTGTGTTTACATGTACTTGTGCATGCAGGTGTTTGCACGTGTGTTCATATTCATGTAGTTGTGCATGCACATGTGTGTCTGTGGAGGCATCTCCCTTAATCACTTCTCTCCTTGTCCTTTGAGACAGGTTCTCTCACTGAACAAGGAGCTCACGATTTGGCTGGACTGTCTGGCCAGCAAGTGCCAGAGCTTTGCCTGTGTCTGGAACCACAGTACTCTGCTATTCCTGGCCTTTTAGATGGGAGCTGGAGTCTGAACTCACGAAGAAAGGATTGCAACTGAGATTTCTCCTCACCCTTCAGCTTTAAAAAATGAAGGCTTTTGAATAACTTTCTTAAATTAAACAACTCAGTAGCTATGCAAATTTATACTGCTCCCAATTGCGTGTATAGAATACTCTTGTGCTGAGACTTCCTACATTGTCAGCTTCAAACTTATCAGTCAAAAGTTGATATATGAAGTTTTACTGCTTCATTGTTGTAATTTGTGTCCCTTCAGTTTTCCTTGGTGTTTTCCTATGATGGATATTTGGTGCCATTCTCTATTTGTCCGATTTACATGATGGTGTTTTTTTACTCCTTAGGCAGGGAAGATGTACTCAGTTCCTGAAATGGGAAGTGTAGTATTGAGATGTGTAAGTGTTAGGTAATCCGTGTTCACTCAAATTCACACAAACATACCAAGGGGTAGACTATTGAGAACCATCTCTTTCATAGAATGGGACAGCTCAGAAATTTACAGGAAAATTGAGAAAATGATTAAAAATAACGGAAAGACCACTCACTGTAAATTGAAAAAATTAAGAAATCAAATGGAGTCAAAGTTTGAGAGGACTGTAGGCCAGCTCAATGTTCTATACACTGTTGGTGGTTGGACCTCTTTGGAAAATGAGTTGGTCCTATTTTACAGGTGATATTGGCCCACCTTATCCAGAGGACTCATTTCTAGAAAAACCCCTGCAAATGTTCATGAATATTTCTAACTGCTGCTTTCATAATGGCAAAAAGACTTGACATGACTTGAATGCTCCTAAACACAAAGAATGAATACAGTGGTATATGATAGGGGAAATCATTGTTACAGTGTGCATTACTATTTTTTAAAAATGATGAGGAGACACAGCCCAAAAAGTCACATCCATTTGATACTATTTTATAGTTCTCTAGAGCAAGAATGATATGGCTAAGCTTATGTACATCTAGGATACACTAAATGGTACAAATTGAGACTGTGATTGTGTTTGTAGGTTAAGAGGAAGATGGAAACGCAGTGGAAGATGAATCCACACTCATGAGCCTGCCATGAGCTCCACAAGTACTCTTGCAAGGTTGTGTAACACGCATGTGAGATATTCATAAATCTTATGACGTTACAAAATTAAAGAATAAAAACCAAAGTGAATGCTAGTGGTAAGGGGTGGTGGTTAATTCTTACAAAAAGCAAAACCTCCGTCTTTGCCTTGAAGTAATTTCTTGGTTCTTTTATCTGCACATTTTCTAAATAACCACTCTAATGTACTTCCCCAAAGTCATTGGTGGAAATGTGTATCAATGGACAAGTATGCAGGGTGGTTTCCCAGCATGCTGAGCGCCTTCCAGTCCCATAATGATTTCTCCTCTGACAAGTGCTGCCTAGTGGATTGGAGTAATGGGCTGGAATGATTTGGTTGGTCACTGATGCCTTCCTTACCAACCTGACTGACACTGCTCCTAGTCTCTATGCTAGCGGAATGGGTGCCCTTTAGAAGTCATAATGACAAAGTTGATTTCTTGTTTTAAAAGAGAAGATTTAACAAGATGATTCAAAGAACTTTGCTCTAAGGGAGCAGGAGGCTGAAGGTTGCGCAGCATATTGGAACAGACTTTCTGAAAGGTGAGTCTTATCAGTAGCTTCAGGTCACTTCCTGTTTGTGAATCTAGAATGGTTAGCATCTTTTAAAATAATCTTCCGTTCCTTTTATGCATTTTGCTAGAGCAACTGGAGGCATTTTTGTCCTATGGGATGGGAGCATTTGATAGTGCCTTGGGATAGTCTTGGCTGCAGAATGAGAGGAGACCAGGGATACCACTGTGCATCCCACAACGCACAAGGCAACAGGTGACAAAGATGGAACTCAAAAGACTGCTGCAGCTGAGTGGGGGGAATTCTAGCTAGGAAGCCTTACTTTTCCACTTGGGGACAAGTACCCCTTGGTGGCAGAAGCACTAATAAGTGCTTTCTCTTAAAGACAGGCCTATCGGATAGAATATGAAAGCACCAGAGAAGGAAGATGATGGTCACGTTTGCCTCTGCCACCTGGGCTTGCAGTGGTGGTCCATTTTCTACTGGTTCCAGTTGGCTGCCTCACGGTAGTTAGCTGGCTAAGTTCCCTTCCTCTAATTGGGTTGTATCTTCTGCTGATTTTGTGTGGTCTTCCACAGAACCTCTTATAAAATAGATATGTCATAAAATAAACAGAAATAACGAATTGATTGCTAATAAAATTGGAAATGTTGTCCACCAAGACTAGTTGTGAGCAGCATCTATCCAGCAGGTGAGAAGGAGAGGTGAACAGGGGTGGAGGATATTACATCTTCCTTAAGCCTTCAATTATTGTGAATTTATAGGATGTTGTTCTATGAGGGCTCACTCCGTTGAATTTTTCATGCCTAGGTGAAGAAATTGAGACTCGGAGGGGATGAATAGAGCAGGTTCCTGGCAGACCTGAAGCAAGAGACCCATCTTTGTGCTTTCTATTCCCATAGCTGCTCAGTAAGCTATTTTTTTTAACGGACCTGCCCTAGGCAGTTCCATATAAGGGCATATAAAGGGCTCATGATCTTTAGGAGGGGTGTATGTGATTCTATGTATGTGAACATGCGTGCATGCCTATGTGCTGAATGTCAGTGATGAGTGTTATTTGAGCGTTGATATCCTCTCACTTGTTCCTAACCCCATGACAGAGGAGGGTAGGTCCCTGTTCTAGTGGGCTAGTCCAACCTATAATGTACTTCCTGTATTTTGTCAGTTTTGTGAATTTAAACAGCTTCCATTCTAGCTTTGGAATTTATTTTTGTTCAAGGAGTGCCAAAATTCCTTAGCCATGGTTCTTCATGAATTGGTAAATGACAAACTACAAGCCAGTATAGTCATTTCGATTTAAGATTTATGGGGGTGGGGGGAGAGCGTTTATGGGCACTCTTTGCTGGTGATGTGGAGATTACTATAGTCATGAATGAAGACCAGATTGGCCTAACTGGCATCATGTTGAAAACACAGCAATGCCAGGGTGCTGAAAGCCAGGACAGGGTGGCTGCTTTGGCAGACACTACCTTATTTGAGTCTTTGTGAGGCCCGAGAGAGCGCTGGTGGTGGTCAGCGTGGAGAATCGCCACTCCCCTTTCACACCATGACACTTTTATCACGGGTGTCATTGATATCCATATTTTCCCCACAAGGACAGCATCTGAGCAATCTTCCCAAAGCTCATTACATGGAAGATGAGATAGCTCATTATCCTGAAAATTCTTCAATAGCTGCTCGTAATAAGGGCAGTTAAGTTCAGAGTGTCCACTATCCTTCAAAATCTTCTTGCTCTCATTGAAGTCTAGTCCAACATTATTTCCACATATCACTTTTCTTCCTTATCCAGCCCAGGGATGGAGGACATGCAGGCCATTAACTCAGGCGTCAGATTCAACTTGAGCTGCATGCCTCCGTAGCCTCCGAAGGCCCAGCTCGATGGGAGATCTCTCCTGATGGAGTCTTGGGGTTTCTGTGTTTATAGACAACGAGTCTCTCTGTAAACCACACAAAGAAAAATAGGATTGAGGCTGGGGAAAGCATGGCTGTTCCCCATGGAAGCACCCGAAAGAAAAGGGGAAGCTCGAGAAGAAACCTACCCTGAAATGCACCTCCTCCACAGTCCCTGGGCTAGCAACCCAGGACCCAGGATCACCTTTTGCATACTTCTGTCCACCTCCCACCCCTCCCCGCACTGTGCCATGAACGTATCCTTCTCAAGCAAAGCCCTTGCTCTACTGTTGGTTCTTCCCACAGCCCTTTATGCACATTTGTATAGACCCAGCTCAGAATCCCAATCTGTTCTGTAATACCTTGTCAAGTCCCCACTCTTCCGCGAGGCCTCTCAGAGGCAGAGCCAGGGTGAAGAGGGCAGGCAGCATTACTTCCAATTTTCCGTGAGAGCATCTGAGAGCGGGAAGATAGTGGTGCTTACGGCCAGCATCATCAGTCTTTTCACTTTATTACAGCCACACGTGACACTTACTGAGTGCTTATTATATAGCAGGCAAGGTTTATTCAAGCTTTATTTTAGCTAATTCTCACATCATCTTTTGAGATAGGTGTTATATTATCCTGCTTTTACAGAAATATGAGGCACAGAGAGAACAGATAATTTGCTCAAGGTCGTTTAACTAGTGGGGCGGGGCTGGGATTTAAACCCAAGCAGTCTGACCTCAGAGCAGTGGCGTAATGTTAAGCTGCCGTTTAGTGGAAGAGAACTGGACCAGGTTTGGGTTTTGTCTCATTTTCACTGTTAGGCTTTGGGCAGCAAGTGACTTTGCTTTTTTTGTGTGTGTGTCTCAATGGCTTCATTTATAAAATATGGACAACTAATGGACAGATGTCATGGTTTCATAGAATATTCGTGAACACTACTGATGAACTCTAATCCTTAGATAAAGTTAAGATTTTGTTTTTTGTTTTTGTTTTTTTTTTTTTGGCTCTAGTTACCTGTTGGTGGATATGTCTAGTTTGTGATATTTTATGTCTATGTGTGGAAGACATGATGTTGTATTCTTTTCTAAGATTGCACTGTACTACCCAATCTGCTTACCGTGCAAGTGCCATACACTTTCATGATTTTGCCAGGTCTTCATCAATACCATGACTTTCCTTCCTTTCAAGACTTTCAGCTTTATGGTAGAATATTCTGCTTTGTTAGCAACCCAGTACAACATGTATCCATCTTGGAGGGACTTTCGATACACTTGATGTGATGACCTTTTCATTGCTCAGGGCCTCTTTTCCATCTTAGATTTGCTGTTAATGATACAGAAGTATATCTTGGTGTTTACTGAGCTCTCTTCTCTCATCTCTGTCTCCCTTGATTTCTCTGGTCAAATCCCTAACTATGTGCCTGTCCCAGGTTCACTCCCAAGAAACTAACTGTAGTTGGAGAGCGCCCCCCCCCCCCACTGTGATGGCTGTTCATTGATGAAGACTAATCTTAGCACTATCATTTTCTCTCGTTCCTTCTGTGGCTTTAGTTTCTCTGTCCTCAAGACAATAATTTTGACTTTTTTTTTTTCCATCTACAACACCAGTGGTTTGTCCTTTCCCTTCATGGCAAGTATATTGCTTCTCATTTTCCTGAGACAAACAGAAGCTGTAGATGAGAATTACTTTCATACATTACCACATAGGCCAGCCTGCCTGCTTGGGGGGAGACCTCTCATCCTTCTAAGTGGGTTTTGCCTGTCTGCGACTCCACAGAGCCCAGCCATGTGCCCACTACATATGAGCCTTTCTTATTGTGCTGGTATCCAAGGTCCTTTCTGCCTGGGGCCTGCACTGGTGCTCCTTCATCAGGACCCACCCTCCTGAAACAGTTGCCTGGTACTCTCTCTAGTTCTGCTCACACTGTTAGCTGCCAAAGAACTTTTTCTTTACAACCCTGACTAAAATAGCGCTTCTCCTTTCACCATATCACTGTATCCTTGCCCTGCTCTATTGCCAGCTTCTATCTGAAATATGACCATTATTCCATTTTTTTTCCTAGAAGAATGTAAACAACTTTAGAGTAGGGGAATTGACTCTTTGCTGTGTTAGTTGCATCGGGCTTAAAATTACCTATCATATAGGAAGCACTCATGCTGGTGTCCAAATGTGTACAGAAACAAAAGTAGGGTCATCTGAATCATCTAAGATAGGTCATTTTATAATTGTCAGCTTTTGTCTTCTATAAGGTAATGTCCTAGTTTGCTTTCTGCTGTTGTGACAAAACACTGACCAGAGAGCGTCTTGGGGAGGGAAGCACTTTGTTGTTGTTTTTTCTATTTTTGGCTTATATATCCCAGTCTGCCCATCTCTGAAGAACGTCCTCAGGGTAGGATCTCAAGCAGGAGCAATAGAGGAATGCTGCTTGGTGCCTTGATTCCTCTGGCTTCCTCAGCTGCCTTTTATACACAGATAGACTCACCTGATGAAGGATGATACCACTACAGTGGGATGGGCTATTCTATGTGAATTAGAAATCAAGAAAATGCTCCCACAGACACAGGTCAGTCCAGGAGCAACACTAACTCATTTGATATTTTTTCTTTTTTTAATAAAGTATGTCCAGGCTTGTGTCAAGTTGACAACTACAGCCCAGGTAGACCAGCGGCCCCTGACATGATGCCTGTCCTGGGTTCTGTTTTTCCTGAAGAATGAATATATGACTAGCCTTAAGACATTGTCTCTCATCTAGCTATTGGTGTAGTCTGTGGGGCTTTAAAAATATTTTACCACTTAACCTAGGTAGGCAGAGCAAGCTGGAGATGACTCTCACCTGGTGCCATGTGGCCCAGTTGGGTAGAGCATCTTTGGGCAGCCTGCCACTTGGCACAAAAAGGGCATAGCACACTGAGATGACCCCAGATACCCAGAGGCCCTGGGTGCCATGAAGATGAACAAGTAAGTGGTGGAGAAGTGGAAGAGAAAGAGAAATAGAAGGATGTGGGCACAGTGGAGACAGATTGAAGTAGGGACTCGTGGGCAATGAGGAGCAGCCTGATGTGAGTAGCCGACAATGCCACCTGAGGCCATGGGGAGGTTGTGGCCTATCTTGCTGTTGAGGACCACGGGTCCTCTGTAGCCCTGCAAGAGCAGGAGTTGATTACCAGCAAAAGCCATGTGGATGACACTGGTCTGCACTGCTGCCTGGGGCCATGCTGATGTCTGAGGGCTGTGCAGAGCTGTCCGTGTCCCTCACCCGCGGCAGCACTGGGTCTCGAGAGTGGCCCCATACCTCACCTGTGCAGCACAGTAGAGCTGTCCCTGGTTGTGTGGGTGCAAAAAAACTGGCTCTGAGGGCATAAGAGCAGGTGAGCAGGCCCTCCCCCTTGCCTAGGCTGTGCTGGAGAGCTGGCTGGGACCGGTGTGGGAGAGTCAGTCTGATGGTGTGAGCATGGGAGAGTTGTCAGGCTGACCAACTCAGCTACCACCCAGGCCCAGATCCAGGGCTTTGAGTTGGGCCACACCAACATCTACCTCATCAATGAATTACTGGAGCACACGAAGGGACCAGTCCTTCAAAACCAAAGCTGCAGGATCTTCATGACACGGTCAGCAACAGGATATCCAAGAGGAGTCCCAGTGAGGACCCAGTATTGGAGTGTAGCAGAAGCCAAAGACCTCAAACCAGACCAATGACTCACTGCAATGAACATTTGCAAAAAAATAGTTGTTTTGGCAGAAGGGTTATGGTACACCATAGCTTCTATGACGAGATATTTTTATTTGTTTTCTTTTGTGGGGCGTTGTAGGGGTGAATATGGAGGAATGGGGAGATGAGTGGGATTGGGGTGCATGATTTGAAATTCACGAAGAATCAAGAAGCTAAGTATTTTAGTCGATTGATTAATTACTTAATTAACATGTGAGTGTGTGTGAGTGTGAGTGTGTGTGTGTTTCTGTGTGTGAGAGTGTGTGTGTGTGTGTGTGTCTGTGTGTGTACACACATCATACCTGTGTTAGTGCCTGTTGGGTCCAGAGAGGGTTTTGATCCCCTGGAGCTGGAGTGAACTGTGCACCCTAGCATGAGTGTTAGAAGGTGCGGCAAGTGCTTCTGAGCACTCATGGATGTGTCCCCAGACTGGGGCCACAGACATGCTGGTGTACTATGATGTGCCCTGGATTACCATCCCCATGGATGGTAAGGAACTGAGTAAGGCTGAGTGCAAAACCCAGCACAGTGGCTCTTGAAAACACACATACACAAGGCCACCATCATCAACATGTTTAATTCAGAATCCACACCATCCTTTGGCAGCTTGCCTTACTCGATGGTAAGGCAAATGGCTCTCCAACTTGATTCAAACCTAGCTTTCCCCTCTGGCAGCGCCTGTGTGAGCCAGAGTGTATGAGCAGAGGTGACCCCAGGCACACATCCCTAAGGGACTACCCAGAGACTGTTCAGCACCGGCCAGCAGTCCCGCTCCGGTCTGCTTCTGTCTAGCTAAGAGTTCATATTGGCACTTTTTCAGGTTTTACTGACCCGGACAGGGACCTTTCTACAAATCCCATGGCGTCTCTTAGCACTCACATTCTCAAATCTCCACAGCATTCTCCACTCTTATTCTAATGTTTGATTTGGCACAGCCCAGTCAAACACTGTAGAAGTCCAGCCAAGCAGAAGCCTTCAGCATCTCCAAGGAACTCACGGGTATTACAATCAAAGCAGTTGCGTCTGCGACCCCACTCTAGGGACACTATACATGAAGTAGGGACACCCCAGATCCACTGGCTATTTCATACCTCAGGTCCTTAGGCCTCCCTGTGTCATTTGCTGAACAGGAGCTTGCTCTTCCCGCAGGAAGGGCAGCCCGGAAGTACCAGCTCTAGGGGCACCTGCAGGTACACAGGACAGGAGCTAGCAGATGCCTGTAATGACTGTTCTATCCTTTGGTAAGGGATAATCCTTGGGTGTGATACACTACAGAAAGTTCTAGAAGGTTCCTAGTGGGATCTGTTCTTACCAGCCACAATGGTAACCAGTTTATTTCCTAGTGTTCTGTCACGTTTTTCGCTCCTTCACTTGTGCCCCCTGCATGGGCCTCCCAAGAAAAGTATCTGTACGTATGCCCTTCCCTATCACCTGCTTTTAGGGGAACTGAAGCTTTTGCCAGAATTGTTCCCTGCTTTGCAAATGGAAACATTACAGACAGGAGAGCCAGAAGCTGGCGTCCATGTCTTTGTTTTTAAACAGACTGAAACCCGCCTACCCTGTTTGCTTGTGAACGAAGTCACCAGGTTCTTGGGCACAGGCCCCGTTGTTTTTGAGATATGAAAGCATTTGACTCTATGGACTCCCTGGCAATGGGCAGAGCAGCCTTATGAGACTGGAGGTGTAGGCCATGTAAGGCACACAGCCAAGCTATCTGGGCCCACCTGGTTGAAAACAACATGACACATGTGCTGAAAACAATGACTGCAAAGGCTGTGCAGACGTGACCTGACAGGCTGAGTCTGCCCCACTGTGCTCCACAACGGGTGACTCAGGGACAGGTGCAGCCATTATTTTTCCCAGGGTCTCTGTACCATCCCCAGACATCTGGGTTACATGTGGTGAGCAGAATGTCCTTTTGGGGACACCCTTTAGTCCACGGTGTTGGAGAGATGGATGCTTTGAAGAACAGTGGAGATGGTGGGAGACAAATTAGGTACTTAGAACTGAAAAAAAAAATGGGACGGTGTTTGAGGAGAAAATATTTGCAGAAGAGGCAGGGAATTGTACTTTCTGGATCTCAAGTAAATCTTTGGGTCTAATGCCTTCCTTAGTGGCATTATTGAGTCCTATTGATGGTAGTATGTATGTAGAAAGCAGGGCTTGACAGACCAGGAACACCCAGCGAGAGGGTTATACTCTGCCATAAACTGTGATAATGATCTGTTGCTCACTTGGCTCTTCTGAGAGCAAACTTGGATTACGTCAGCTGCAAGGCCCTGGGTGGTACCTGTTCAGCAGGAGTACAACATGGCTTCCTGTCTGCCCGCCTTCCTACATGCCGTGGAATGGCAAATGACCTAGAGAAGGGTTCCAATTCCTCCTTAAACTTCAAAAGGAAAAAAAAAACAGTGATATCCAAGAAAATATAAATATATGACTCAACAAAATGATAAAGGCAATTTGGGGTTCAAAATAAAATATCCAGAAAAGAGATATAAATATTAAAGAAAAATCAAACTGAAGTGAAGATGGAATTTAAAAACTCAGTAACACAACTTGAAAATTCAAGAAAAAGCCTTACCAGTGGAATGAATCAAATAGAAGACCAAACATCAGCATTCAAACATAAAGTAGAGGAATTAGACCAAACAAACAAAGAATATGAAAAAGATTTAAAAAGTACAAGGAAGGAACATGTATGGACTTGAGATACCATGAAGAAAGCAAATTTGAGTTACAGGCATAGATGAATCCCTGGTCAGTGACATAGATCAGATCTTGAACAGGATTGTAGAAGAAAACTTCCCCCAAATAAGGAAAAGTATATCCACACAGATACAAGAAGCACACAGAGTGGCTAATAGCCAAAAAGGGGCAGAAAAAAAACCCCTCACATGGCATATGATAGTTAAAACACTAAATATATGGAAGAACAAAAATATATCAAAAGCCACAAGAGAAAAACATGTTAAGTCACATACAGAGGAAGACAGTAGATTTCTCCATGAAAGCCAAAAAAGCCTGTAACAATTCACTCTATGCTCTAAAAGCTCATGCCTACCCACCTAGACCACTAGACCCAGAAAAACCTGCAATAGACCAAGAAAGAAAAAAATTTCATTGATACAAACAATTTAAAAATATTTCTAAGGAGAATATTGGAAGCAATACTTAGACTAAATAGAGGAGTAAGCATAGCCAGGAGTCTATACAAAAACAAAGAAATGACACTGCAATTAATGAAATATAAAACACGACAAAAACAAAAACAGTAAAACTAAACTAAACCAAACCCACCCCCCCAAACCAAATTACTATAGACACACACACACACACACACACCTTTAAATAGTCATAGTCCCACTTTTTCAAAGGATCTAAGCCACCTGAACAAGTTAGAAAACAAAATCCAAAATTCAAAACCGAGCAGAGTAGTACATGAGTTTAATTCCAGAACTTGGAAAGCAGAGACCAGCCTGGTCTAGTTAGTTCCAGGACAGCCAGAGATATATAATAAAATCCTATATCAAAAAACCCAAACCAAACCAACAACAAACAAACAAAAACAAAAAAAGGGGGAAAAAAACCCAACTAACCAACCAAACAAAAAACCCAACTTCCCTCACCCCCCTAAAAAAATTCCACAAAGAAACAAATTCCAGTTACAGCAAAAGAATGAAAAATAAAAGTATTCTAAGCAGATGGGGTCAAGAAGCAAACAGCCATTGCCATCCTAATCTCTGATAAAATAGATTTCACAGTAAAGCTGACTAGAGGAGATACAAAAGGCTCTTCATTCTAGTTAGGGCAACAACCAGCCAAGGAAAGATTACAGTACTTCCCAAAGCCAGAGTTTCTCCAATACCCAAACCAGGAAAACATATAATGAATGTATGTGCACCAAACTCTGCTCCAACAAATTTCATAGGAAAGCATGCCACTAGAATTAAGCCATAGATTAATAGCAACCCAATAATAACAGGTGATTCCAACATCTCACTTTTGCCAATAGATAGATATGTTTTGGATAAAAATAAACAGAGAAACTTCAGAATTAAATAACAACTTACATCAAATAAACGTGAACATATCTACAGACTGCCCCACACAAACAATAAAGAATATACATTCCACTTAGTAGCCCATGAAAATTTTTCTATTTTCACCCCATCTGGGGATACAAAACAAAATCTTAACAAATTCAGAAATATTGAAATAATTTCATGTATCTTATCTGGCCATTATACAATAAAACTTAAAATTAACAGCAAACAAATCTCCAGTAATTGCAAAATCTCATGAAGATTAAGTAGGTCATTGCTGAATGATGAATGGGTCAAAGAAGAAATTAAGAAAGAAATAAAAAGGAATTCCTGGAACTAAATGAAAATGAAAACACAATACAGTAAAACTTCTGGGACACATTAAACGCAGCTCTTAGGGCAGAAAATTTACAGCCCTAAGTGCGTACATAAAAAAAAAAAATTAGAAAGCACAATTAAATGACTTAATGATGCAACCCAAGAGTTAGGAAGAACAAAAACAAACCAAACTCCAATCCAGTAAATGACAAGAAATAATAAAGATAAAGTAGATATCAATTAAATAGAAACAAAGAAAACAACACAAAGTATCAATGAATCTAATATCTGGTTCTTTGAGAAGATAAGCATGATCAATCATGCTAACCAAAAGAAAGAAAGAGAGGACTTGAATAAATAGGATCAGAAATTAACAAGGAAACATAACAGACACTGAAGAAATTCAGAATTGTTAAAAGGGGATATTTTAAAAACCTGTACTCCGTTAAGTTGAAAAAAAATAAAAGAAATGGATAAATTTATAGGTTTATCCAAACTACCAAAGCTTTGCCAAGAATAGATCAGCAACCTAAACATTGAAAGTATTAAAATATTGAGAGTATTGAAAAGGTAATAAGTAAAAAGCCTTCCTGAAAAAAAAAAAAAGGTCAGGACAAGATTCACAGCAGAATTCTAACAAATCTTTCAAAGACTTAACAATAAATAGTTTACAAATTAGTATTTAAAAAAGAAAAAGAAACAGAAGGAGCTATTCAAACTGATTTTTCAAAGCCAGTATTTCTCTAATACCCAAACCAGGTAAACATATAATAATAAAACCCAAAATTATAGAACAGTATTCCTGAAGAACATAATGCAAAAATTTCAATAAATACCCAAATACAGGTACATATATAAAGAAGATTATCCAACATGTTCAAATTGGCTTTATCATGGAATTGGAGAGATTGTTCAATATGCGTAAGTTAATAAATGTAATAAATTACATAAATAGACTTAAAGACAAAAATCACATGGTCATCTCAATTGAGGCAGAAAAAGAAGGCTTTGATGAAATCCAACATACTCTCATGATAAAAGTCCTAGAGAGAGAGAGTAAGACCGGGGGGACCATACAGCAGCATAATTGAGATTATATACAGCAAACCTACAGCCAACATTAACCTAAGTGGAGGGAAATTCAGAGCAATGCTATTAAAACCAGACAGAGCTGTCCACTGTTCCCACTCTTTCAAGATAGTGCTTGAAGCATCAACAGGAACAATAAGGCAAGAGAAGGAAATTAAAGTGATACAAATAAGATAAAAAGAAAATTATCTCTATTTGCCGATAATATGATACTGTATGTAAGATATTCCAAAACCTTCACCAGAAAACTCTTAGAAACAATCAATATTTTCAGCAAAATGGTGGGATATAAGTCAACTTACAAAAAAAGCAGTTGCTTTTCTACACATCAGCTCTACAAATACCCTGAGAAAAAGAGATCGTGGCTACACTCTCATTTACAACAGTATCAAAGACAATAAAATATTTTGGAATAAGCCTAATTAAGGAGGAATGACCTGTACACTGAAAACTTCAAATCTCTGAAGAAAGAAGTTGAGGAAGTTGTTAGAAATGGAAAGATCTCCTATGTTCATGAATCAGTAGAAATAATTTAGTGAAAATGATCATTTTACCAAAGGCAATTTATGGATTCAATTTAATCAAAATACCTACAACATTCACCACAGAAAAAGGAAAAAAAATCTTAGAATTCATATAGAATCCTCAAAGATCCTGGATAGTGAAAGCAATCCTAAGCGTGAAGAACAGTACTGGAGGGACCACCATTCCAGATTTCAAAATACATTACGGAGCTCTAGTAATACAAGCAATATGGTACTGGCACAAAACAGACACATAAACCAATGTAACAAGTAGATTACATGCATCTGATATTTGACAAAGGAGCCAAAAACATACACTGGAGAAATGACAGAATCTCTAACAAACATTGCTGGGAAATCTGGATATACATATGTAGAAGAATTAGAACTGTAACTATCACTATGTATAGAGATTAATTTCAAGTCCATCAAAGACTTTAATTGAAAGCAGAAATGCTAAAACTTCTAGAGAAAATATAGGCAGTATCCTCCAAATGACAGGTGTAGGAAAAAGGTTTTTCTGAACAGGACTCCATTTGCTTGGGAATTAAGGTCAACAGTTGACAAATGTGACCTCACAAAACTAAAAACCTAAGGAAATGGTCAACCAAGTGAAGAAGATACCTACCAGATGAGAGAGAATTGTTGCCAGCTATACATCTCTTAGAGAATTAATATCTAGAATAAAGAACTCAAAACCCAGAGTCAAGAAAACAAAGGAAATATAGCCTTATTAATGAATAAGCTATAGATATTGTCTTAGAGTTTCCATTGCTGCAATAAGCACCAGAAGCAACTTGGGCAACTGAAAATAAGTTTTTGAACTTATACTCATCACTGGTGAAGTCAGGATAAGATCTAGAAGTAGGAACTGAAGAAGAAGTCACAGAGAAATGCTGCTCACTGCCTTGCTCCGATGGCTTGCTCAGTCTGCTTTTGTATACTTTCGAGGACCACTTGTCTAGAAATGTACACAGTGAATGCGGCTGTTCCACAGGAATCAAGAAGACGCCCTACCGAGCTGCCTACAACCAATCTTATGGCTGCATTTTCTCAACTAACATCCCCCTTTTACAGGTATGTCTAAGTTTGTGTCAAGTTGACAAAACCCAACCAGCACTGATCTGAAGAGTGTTTATGTCTTCTAGTAGAAGACATAAAAATGCCTTAAGAAATGTTTCAAAAAGTGTTCATCATTGTTAGCAATTATGGGAATTGTGACTTAAACTTTGAAGTTGCCAGGGGCGGTGGTACACACCTGTGATCCCAGCACTCGGAGAACCAGAGGCAGGCAGATCTCTGTGAGTTGGGTCCATCCTGGTCTACAAAGTGAGTCCAGGACAGCCAAGGCTACACAGAGAAGTCCTGCCTCAAAAAGCAAAAACCAAACAACCAATAAAAACAAACAACTTTGAGATCTCATCTCTTACAAGTCAAAATGGCTAAGATCAACACAGCAACTCACAACAACTGTATACAAAGATGTTGGGTAAAGGGAACCCTCATTCACTGCTGGTGGGAAGTTAAACCGGCAAAGCCACTGTGGATATCAGTGTGGAGAATGCTCAAAAAACTAAAAATAAATCTAGCATATTTTCCAACTCTTTCACTCTTTGGCATATGCCGGAAGGACTTGACATTCTACACTGATGCCTTCTCGGCCTGCTTTGTTCCTGCTCTATTCACAATAGTTAGGAAATGGAAACAATCTAAATGTCCTCCTGCTGATGAATGGATGATGGGAATGTAAAACATTACACAGTAGAACATTATTCACATGTAAATAAGATAAAATTTGCAGGCAAGTTGACAGAACTAGAAAAGGTTATGCTAGGTGAACAAACGTAGACCCAGAAAGACAAAGTTGCAAGTTTTCTCTTATCTGTGGTTCCTATCTCTGGATCATCAGATATGAGTGTATAACCTAGAAAGTATAATGGGTAGAGTGGGAAATAGCAGGATATTGGTAATAAAAAGTAGGAAATTTAAAAAGCAGAGAGGAGCCCTAAATAGAAAGAGTAGGTAGGTAGATACAATACAAGTGGGAGAGAGAGAGGAGGAGCGGTGAACATGAAGGATGTTTGATAAAGCCTCCAGGGATCATACTATTTGATATTTATCTAAAATCATGTTTTATATATGAAGCTATGCTACTTGGGCTCATAATGATCGCCACAAGAGCCACAGACTATCTAACAAAAACTCCAGTACCAATCATGAGGAACTGTTTGGGTTATTTGTTGGTCAGGAAAGTCCAAGTGACTTTCAAAACAATATAGAGCATTGTTGTTACCTTCGGTTGCCCCTCAGAGCTGGAGATAAGACTCTCCTGTTGGAGACATCGTACACTTAGGGCACAGTCCTTTGGAGATTTGACTGACTTTAACCTGAAAGCTTCCTTCCTGTGGTCTTGCTTGAGTAATAGCAGAAATTAGTATACAAGTTGCCAAGGGAAGGAAATAGTTGACAGTCATATCTAGTTGTGATACCTATGAACCACAATAGTCACCAGCATAGCAAGATATCATTATAAACATACAATAGTGGCACTCATATGTTGCTGTAAGAGCTATCTGACTGGACATATAGGCTATTCAACAAGAAGGAAATCATGCCTGGTATTAGAAACCCAGCCAACTATGTGGAGCCAGGGTGGCCACAGATATGAGAGAACCTACTACTGTTACTTCATTAGACTGGCATTTTAAAACTTATCCTTATGCCCACAGGTAAGAAAAACGTTTACCCCTAACCAAATAAGCATCTCTTCACAGCGCACAGAGAACATTACAGAAAACCAAGAGTGGCCATAATGCAGATATCAATGGATCGTGGTATCCCCTCCCCAACAGACTTGCTACAGTACAACTCCTGCACTCAAGGTTCAGGGAACATCAAGAAAGGATGAAAGATTCTAAGAGTCAAAGGAGCAGAAGCTCTGTTGAGTTCATTTCTTACAGAAATGACAGAGAAGCTACATCCATGATATATAAACAATATGACCGTCTAAATAAGGCCTGAACAATTTTCAGAAGAAACGCTAACACAGAAGAGGGAACTCTCAAGGGATCCTACTCTAAACAAAGAATTATAGGCAACTAAAGAGCAGAGAGAGGGGGAGAATTAGTTTCCCCAGGGATGAGCCCCATAATTGGTTATCCACAAAGTGGTCAGGCCTGAAATCACATACACACAAGCAATAACTCAACTCAGCCAGTTGTATTTATATATTTATGCATATATGTATGTCATAAATTGGTGGCCTGTGAATATTATTGATTTTTATATATAATAAAAATAATCATCAAAGAGGCCATCAATTTGAGAGAGAACGAAGGACGGACATAGAGGGGTTGTGGGAGAGAGACATAGGAAGATATGGAGTAGAAAAGGGGGGAGATCCAAGATGGCTGCCCCAGGAGGACACTGTGTCTGAAGAGCAGGACAGTAGTGTAGGCACAGCGACCCGGAGACTGAGATCTGGGACCTAAAACACCAGCGTTTGCGACTGCCAGGTGAGCAGAATTC